>JAJEJO010002647.1:0-75667 GCA_020662805.1 Glaucomys volans
AATTTAGAAAAACCCACCAATTCATGGTGGAATGTTCATTAAAGCCAGAAAAATACAGATGATAGCTTTTCTTTAAAAAAAATTTTTTTAAGTCTTGAGGATTTGAAAAACTGCCATTATCTGGTACCTGCTATTTCTACTTTCTTGATATTTCTTTTATGACATATGGTGACAAATAAATCGCTTCAGATTTATTTTTAATATACTATCCTGAAAAAATATGTGACTCCCTGAACTCTTATTCTTCTCAATGGCTCAAAAATCACTCAAATCTCAGCACTTTTGGCCCACCGTGCTGACCAGGAATTATGTTCTTAATGTTACACAGATCACAATGCTCAGTATGTTCATGAGTAGATTTGGTTTGAACTAAGACCATATCTCAGACAATCACAAGGTTATACACATAAAGAAAGATCATTTTTCTTAACAAATTTGAGGGAAATTCCCTCTTTAGTAATATAATTAGTGAGAGAGTATATTTTAGCATGAATTTGAAAACATTGAAGTATTAATTCCTTTTGTTTAAAGAAATGATCTATTCTTTGACCATCAAATCACAGAAAAAAGTAATTTCAAAAGCACTGAAAGGAAAAAAGAAAAACAAAACTTAGACCAGAGTAGATTGCACTCTTCTTTTCTTAAAAGGAATTAAATTAATTCCACTAGGTAAGAGTTCTGTTTTCTTAATGATTGCACACTTTATTTAGAGTATAGCTTTTATCATCTTTTTCTGGCTGTTATGAAATCATAGTTTGTCTTAATCCATCAGGTCATTCAAAGGTCTATGAGTAAAATTTGAGAAGAGAGGTCCTCCTGAGCATGATGCCAGAAGCCAGTGACCTGCCAGCTCTCTGGCCCTTCTCTAGAGAAAGACCCCTCATTTAGTCATCAGTGGATGTCCCAAACTGTCCATCTGGGGTGTGAGCAGGTTGACAGAGGGCACCTTGTCCTTCCCCCAGCTGGGCAAGAGACAGGCTGTTCAAGCTGTTGCATGTGACCCAACAGTTTTATCTTCACTGCTTTTATTGCCTAATTTTTTATAAACATAAGGATATTATTATTGTGACTTCATTGGATTTGGATGTTTATGTTCACAGTTTTACTCTGTGACAAAATCAGCTTTATGAGTGGATGAAAATATGCTAACCTTTCCTTTCGTAAGCGATAGTCAAAACCTGTTCACTTATAAAAACTTCTTTTCATTACACAATTCTAAAAAACACATTACTGTCAGTCACTGAAGGTGTGGAACAAATGTTATCTGGATTCTCAGAGCTGTTCTTCGTTAGGTTAATTTACCAGTTGGGTTAGTTCCTTTGGACTGCTATGACAAAATACTACAAAGTGGTTATTTAATGAACAACAAAATAAACCTCATAATTCTAGAGTCCAGAAAGTCCAAGAAGAGGGTTTCAGCAGATTTGCTCTTTCTGAGTGCCTGCTTAATGGTTTATAAATGGTGCCTTCTTGCTGTGTTCTTATATGTAGGAAGTAGCATGGGAGTTCTTTGGGGTCTTTTTAAGAGGGAACTAATTCCACCCATGAGATTTCTACCCTCATGACTTTCTCACCTCCTAAGATCCCAGCTCCCTAATACCATCACTTTTGGATGCATAGCATTCAGACCATGGCAGCAGCATAAAGATTTATGTGTGAGACTTGGGAGGCTGAGGCAGGAGGATGGAGAGTTTGAGGCCAACCTCAGTAACTCAGGGAGAGCTTAAGCAACTTACTGAGTCCCTGTCTCAAAATAAAAAATAGAAACTTCTGGGGATGTAGCTCAGTAGTAAAGCACCTCTGGGTTCAATTCCCCGTACATCACCCCCCAAAAAGAAGTGCATGTGAATATGAGTGAGTGAGTGTGTATGTGTGTGTGTGTGTGTGTGTGTCTAGTCATGATTTAGGAGGGAGAATATCAAGTATGTAAATACAAAACTTAACTAAAAAATGAACCATACAAAGTGTTTCTTCAAATTCTTCCTTTTTGCTTATGATTTATATCAAATTGCTATAATTTTTTATGTGATCAAGCATGTAGAATAACTTATTTTAGGATTGTGGGAACTTTTGCCATATCTCAGTAATTTTATAGAAAGGCTTATGTGTCTTAAATAATATCACCACAGTAACATTCAAAAACATTGTTCCTGACACATACTCTACTACGTAGCCTCATAATGATTTGAAAGAATATCAAAGGAAATTTTAATGAAATATTTTGTGTTCATAATTTTTTCTGTTTTTAATTTGTTCTTTTTAGGTATACATGACAGTGGAGTGTGTTTTGACATATACATACATGGAGTATAACAATACTCTAATTAGGATCCGATTCTTGTGATGTACATGATGTGGAGTTTCACTGGTCATGTATTCATACATGATCATAGGAAAGTTATGTCTGATTCATTCAACTGTCTTTCCTATTCCCATCCCTGCTTCCCTTCATTTCCCTTTGTCTAACCCAATAAGCTTCTATCCTTCCACTATTGTGATTTAGCATCCACATATCAGAGAGAACATTTGGGTTTTGGGGATTGGTTTATTTCACTTAGCATGATAGTCTCCAGTTCCACTGAATTTTTTTTTTTTACTCTATTTTCTTAGCAGTACTTCCCATTCTGCTTTTTTACATTCCGATCTCCTTTTTTTTCCCCTTTAACTCCAATTGTATTTTGAACTATGCTGAAGATTCAGTGACTATTTTTTGAAAAATTGAAAGCCACTCCAGGGTTTCATTTCACAGTTCATAGATGTTAATTTGCTATTTGCAGTTGGTTATTCAAACTAGTTTGGAAAGAGCTTGAAGTTTCATGGAGAGAAAATTCTTTTCTCCTTTTTGTAGATTTGAGTAGCCTAGAAGCTAGAGTCAGTAGTTTTACTGTTTTTGAACAACTATTATGAATTAAGTCAGCTTTTCTTAAGAAGGAGCCAAGTCTTATTTGAAGAAGAGAAAATATATTGTTGTTTTGTTCTGTTGAGCTCTGGGGGACTATTAAGGGCAGGTGGTGAAAGTCCCTTTGCTACAGCTAAGCAAAAGGGCTCACACCATTGTTTTGATAAAATGTTTGCCTGCTCTTGAAGTTTCCCCTTCTAAAGAAGGCTCAGATGTCCCTGCACTTAGCTCTCTACTGCTTTATATTTTACAATTATACATAGGCTGAACAACTTCCACTTCTTCATGGATTCCTTGAACGGAGCAGAAAATCCTAGATTTGACAATGTTTTAAAGTGATCATTAGAATAATATTGCAACTGTATTTCTGACTTCTTCTGTAAAAAAGAATCTAGAGAACAAGAAACTTTCAAACTAAAAGGTGCATAATAGATTGAGACATCACTACCAGAGTTAAGTAATCGTTTTCTCACGATGTACTTTTGAGAAATATTTTTGATCATTTTAGACAATGGATATCACATTCAATATGCTAGTTATTTAGTTGTCTGTTCCTTTAACAAATATCAAGAGCTTTGGGGGTGTCACGTCCTAGGTACCTGTGATGAAGAAAATGTTATATTCTCAATGTAACTTACCTTCTTCAGACCTGCAATAAATACATATTTAACTATTCTTGGCATATATTTATTGCACTCATATATCTCTCATAAATTTATGTTTAAAGCATTGTGTTGGTTTCTTCTGGACAAGGAAGTGATCAATTTTGTGTTTGAATAAGAAAAACAGATCAAGAAGAAAATGATCATGTGCTAGAAAATACAAAGTTACCCAGACAAAGAAGCAATTTACTGGGTTTTGTTACCTTTTTAATTATTTGAGGACAATATGCATATGCCAGACCAAAATAATCTAGTGTGAAACATGATACCAGAAATTGAGCCAAACTGGGGACAGATAGCTGATTATTCTGTTTATAACACCAATTGCACAAGCCTGAGTTATATAGTGTTTTGGTGGTGTCAATATCTTCTGCTGCTGAACACATAATTTTAATGCTATGGGGAACACATCAAAATTTGGTTAATGTTAGGTTTATACATGACCCAGCCCACTAAAAGTTCATTACATAAAAGTTGTTAAATTTGGGTTTGAGTTATAAAAGCATTCATTTGGTATACATTAATTTTTGAATTTATGGTCTAGAATTTCATTAGGATTGTGTATAAAAACTGCATATCCAAGAAAAAAAAATTAATTTAACTTAAATATGAGTCACTTTAAAGTTAGTGAGGGTGACTCTTTTTTAACTGCTAAATAATTTAAAAACAGGAAATGAAGTCCACAAGAAGATGTTCATTCACCGTTTTAGTCCTTTTCTATAGAATTGGATTTCATATATTCATAAAAATTTAAGTAAAAATAATAGCATACTTTATTGTTATTTATATGTGTATAAAAACACAATTACATGATAATTATTATTAAATGGGATTTTGTTATGCCGTTTTCATTGCTTTGGCTTTCAATATGTATGAATAAGTAATAATAGTATCTCTATTATCTTTATAATCAGATATAAACAAAAGGGGGTATAAATTCTCCATCAATTCAGTTGGTCAAGAGGGATCCTAACAAGAAGCTCTGCTTACAATTGAACTTCACGCTGATGCCAGGAGAACTCTGGTCAGCCAGGTATAATTGGATTTTCTACATAAATAAATTGATCAGAGCTTGTTAAGACTGTCAATAACAGTTCTCCCACTCTTGCATGTATGTCCTATTAAGCTTGTGCTCATGCTGGGCTGATTGGCAGACTGTGATTGCACAGGAGACAACTAATCTACAGAAAGCAAAAATATTCTGATATTTGCAGTTAATTTATTTCCCACTCCCCCCAATTTTTCTGGCAGTTATTATGTATTGCACAGTGCTCTTGAATGACTTGGGATGAGCATGAGTTTTGGAGCTCTTGTGCTCTCCCACTAACCAGAAATTTTTCTTGGTTTCTCACTTCATCTTTGATTTATCGTCTATAAAATCAGAGTTCTAAACATCAGAAAATATTGCATGATTTAAAAATACAAAATGCCCAACATTGTATCTTTTATAAACATTTCCAAAATGCAAGCTCACTTGTTTTCCTCTTCCGAGTTACCAGTTCTCCTGAACAAATGTACATGCTCTAACTTTTTCTTACAGTTTTGGAATTGAACCCAGGACCTCATACATGGTAGGTTATCACTCTACTTCTGAGCAACAACCCTAGCCCAATTTTCTTCATTTTTAAGACATGATGGCATTGGCACTTAAAGCAAAATATTAAGGTATGCCAGAATATAGGCAAAGAAGAAAATTATTCACATTAGATAGGCCCTGTGATTTAGTCAACAACACCTTCGAGAAAAATCCAGAGCTCTTTCATGTTTTTTTGAAAGTTTATATTTAGTTCTCAAAGTTTTAAATGCTTTTCTGAGAAATGTACTTTTTTATTTAAATCAGTGTGATAGACAAAGAAACAACAAGAAAGCAATACTTTATTTTTTCTACTTGAGTCTTTGCTATTTTGTAAAACAGTTAAAAATGGATATACAAAAAATCAAAAATATTCATTATGGTTGAAATATACTGAAACTTTAAAATGTATCTTTTTATTCTGCCTCCTCCATCTAAAACTAAACATATGACCCTAAATCTAACCTTTTTTCTGCTTAATGAAAGAATGGATAGTGAAACATAGTCAATGAGAACTTAATAAAACTTTAGCACCCAAACAATTCTCAAGAACATTTTAGCATGTAAAATATAGTTCTTATGCTAATCTAGTTTTACTCCTTTCTAGGAAACCAATAAATAGATGTAACTGTAAAAAAAAAAAAAAAAAAAAGAGGCTGTGCAGCAGCCCAGGCCCAGGCACAGCCATCCGCTGTGAGCATCTCCACTGCCATGCAGCAGCCCAGGACCAGACACTCTCCCATGCACATCTCCCACACTGCCAGGCCAAGCTGGTGGTGGCTCCCCATCTACCAACATGTGGGTTTGCCTCTTCCCACTATCATGGATTAGTCCTGATCTGGATGCCTCCATACTTAGTCCAGGCAGCTCGCTTCCTGGGGCTTCACGTTATAAAGTACCTCTCATGCATCAGGCTACTGAAGACTAAGAGGTAAGGTATCGGTAACCTGCAGGGACACTATAAGACTGTAGGGGAGAAATCTCAATACCTCAGATCTGCAGTGCTAGAGGGGAAGATACATGAGCAATGTGAAAAAATAATGGAAGAAAGTGTTCCAAACAAACCTAGATGCTCTATCAATAGAATTCAATGACAGCATGGTAGAAGAAATGTCAGAAAAGGAGTTCAGAATGTACATAACTAAAATGATCCATGAAGCAAAGGATGAGATAAGAGAGCAAATGCAGGAAGCAAAAGATAATTTCAATAAAGAGATAGAGATTCTTGAAAAAAAAAAACCTTTAAAAAAACCCCCAGAAATCCTTGAAATGAGGGAAATAAAAAACCAAATTAACAACTCAATAGAAAGCATTACCAACAAACTAGATCACTTGGAAGACAGAATGTCAGGCAATGAAGACAAAATATTGAACCTTGAAAATAAGGTTGACCAAACCAGAAAAGATGATAGGAAATCATGAACAGAACCTCCAAGAATTATGGGCAATCATGAAAAAGACCAAATTTAAGAATTATTGGGATTGAGGAAGACACAGAGATACAAACCGAAGGAATGAACAATCTCTTCAATGAAATAATATCAGAAAATTTCCCAAGTCTGAAGAATGAAATGGAAAATCAAATACAAGAGGCTTACAGGACACCAAATGCACAAAATTATAACATATCCACACCCAGGCACATTATAATGAAAATGCCTAACATCTGAAATAAAGATAGAACTTTAAAGACTGCAAGAGAAAAGCATCAGATTACTTACAGGGGGAAACCAATAAGGATATCAGCAGATTTCTCAGCCTAGATCATAAAAGCTAGAAGGGCCTGGAACAACATATTTCGAGCTCGGAAAGAAAATGGATGCCAGCCAAGAATCTTATACCCAGCAAAACTTACCTTCAGGTTTGATGACAAAATAAAATCCTTCCATGATAAACAAAAATTTTAAAAATTTACAAATAGAAAGCCTCACCTACAGAACATTCTCAGCAAAATATTCCATGAAGAAGAAATGAAAAACAACAATATAAGTCAACAAAGGGAGGAACTACCCTGAAGGAAAAGCCAATTGAAGGAGAAACCAAGTCAAATTTAAAACCAAAAATAAGCCATAATGACCAGGAATACAAATAATACCTCAATAATAACCCTGAATGTTAATGGCCTAAACTTATCAATCAAAAGACACAGACTGGCAGATTGGATTAAAAAAACAGGACCCAACAGGCCTTCAAGAGACTCATCTTATATAAAAAGACATCCACAGATTAAAGGTGAAAGGATGGGAAATACATACCACACACACGGCCTCAGTAAAAAAAACAGGGATTTCCATCCTCATATCAGATAAAGCGGACTTCAAGCCAAAATTAGTTAGAAGGGATAAAGAAGGACATTTCATACTGCTTAAGGGAAGCATAAATCAGCAAGACATAACAATCATAAGTATTTATGCCCCATACAATGGCATATCCATGTACATCAAACAAATCCTTTTCACTTCCATGAATCAAATAGAGCACAACAAAATAATACTACATGACTTTAGCACACTTCTCTCACCACTTGGATAGATATTCCAAACAAATATTGAAGAAAGACACCATAGAACTCAATAATAGAATCAATAATTTAGACTTAACAGACATATATAGAATATTCAAACCATCAATAAGCTAATACACTTTCTTCTCAGCAGCACATGGATCCTTCTCTAAAATAGACCATATGTTATGCCACAAAGCTACTTGCAGCAAATGCAAAAAAAAGGAGATACTAACTTGTATTCTATCAGATGATAATGGAATGAAATTAGAAATCAATGTTAAGTTAAAAAACAGAAATTACTTCAATGCCTGGGGACTAAATAATATGCTATTGAAGATACATGGATAGCAGAAGACATCAGGGAAGAGATTAAAAAACTCTTAGATGTAAAGGAGAACAATGACACAACATGTCAAAATCTCTGGGACACTATGCAAATGGTACTAACAGGAAAATTAATTGCATGGAACACATTCAATAAAAGAAGAAAAAGTCAACAAATAAATAACCTAACATTACATTTGAAAGCCTTAGAAAAAAGAACAGACCAACACCAAAAGTAATAGAAGACAGGAAATAGTTAAAATCAGAGCTGAAATAGATGAAATTGAAACAAAAGAAACAATTCAAAAAATTTAAAAAATGAAGAGTTGTTTCCTTGAAAAAATAAACAAAATTGATAAACCCTTAGCCACACTAATGAAGAGAAAGAGAGAAAAACACAAATTACTAAAATTCATGATGAAAAAGGAAATACCATGATAGGCACTACTGAAGTACAAAACTAATTAGAAGCTATTTAGAAAATCTATACTCCAACAAAATAGAAAATCTCAAAGACATTGACAGGTTACTAGAGACATATGATCCACCCAAACTGAATCTGTAGGACAAACAGATGAATTTTAAGCAATGGAACAGAAGAAGCCATCAAAAGCCTATCAACCAAGAAAAGTCCAGGATCAGATGGATTCTTAGCTGAGTTCTACAAGACCTTCAAAGAAGAACTCATTCCAATACCCCTCAAAGTGTTCCATGAAGTAGAAAATAAGGGAACCCTTCCAAACTCATTCTATGAAGCTAGTATCACCCTGATACCAAAATCAGACAAAGACACATCAAGGAAATAATACTTCAGACCAATATCCCTAATGAACATAGATGCAAAAATTCTTAACAAAATTCTAGCAAATCACATACAAAAATGTATTAAAAAGATAGTGCACCATGATCAGTAGGGTTTCATCCCAAGGATGCAAGGTTGGTTCAACATCCAGAAATCAATAAGTGTAATTCACCACATCAAAAGACTTAAAGTTAAGAATCATATGATTATTCCTTTAGATGCAGAAAAAGCATTTGATGAAATACAGCACGTTTTCATGCTCAGAACACTAGAAACAATAGGACTAGTCTGAACATACCTCAACATTGTAAAGACTATCTATGCTAGGCCCATAGCCAACATCATTCTAAATGGAGAAAAACTGAAAGTGTTACCTTTAAATAATGGAAGAAGACAGGGATGCCCTCTTTAACCACTTCTATGCAACCATCATCCTTGAAAGTCTAGCCAGAGGAATTAGACAGACCAAAGAAATTAAAGGGATATGAATAGGAAAAGAAGAATTAAACTATAACTATTTGCCAGTGACATGATTCTATATGTAGAGAATCCAAAAATTCCACCAGAAAACTTCTAGAACTCAGAAATGAATTCAGCAAAGTAGCAGGATATAAAATCAACACTCACAAATCTAATGCATTTCTATTCATAAGTGATGAATCCTCTGAAAGAGAAATTAGGAAAACTACCCCATTCACAATAGCCTCAAAAAAAATTGGGGACTCAATCTAACAAAATAAGTGAAAGACTTCTACAATGAAAACTACTGAACACTGAAGAAATAAATTAAATATGGAAAGATTTCCCATGTTCTTGGATAGGCAGAAATAATATTGTTAAAATGGTCATACTACCAAAAGCTTAATACAAATTCAAAGCAATTCCAATTAAAATCCCAATGACATGCCTCATAGAAATAGAGAAAGCAATCATGAAATTCATTTGGAAGAAAAAGAGACCCAGAATTTCCAAAGCAATTCTTAGCAGGAAGAGCAAAGCAGGAGGTATCACAATACCAGAACTTGAACTATACTATAGAGCAATAGTAACAAAAATGGCATGGCATTGATACCAAAAAGACAGGTAGACCAATGGTACAGACTAGAGGATACAGAGACAAACCCACATAGATACAGTTATCTCATACTAGACAAAGGTGCCAAAAACATACAATGGAGAAAAGATAGCCTCTTTAACAAATAGTGCTGGGAATACTGGAAATACATATGCAGCAAAATGAAATTAAACCCATATCTCTCACCCTGCACGAAACTCAACTCAAAATGGATCAAGGACCTAGGAATTAGACCAGAAACCCTCAACCTAATAGAAGAAAAAGTAGGTCCAAATCTTCATCATATCAGCTTAGGAACACACTTCCTTAACATGACTCCCAAAGCACAAGAAATAAAAACAGGAATCAATGATTGGGATAGATCCAAAGTAAAAAACTTTTTATCAGCAAAGGAAATAATCAGCAATGTGAAGAGAGAACCTTCAGAGTGGGAAAAAATCTTTGCCGTACACACTTCAGATACAGCACTAATCTCCAGAATCCACAAAGAACTCAAAAACTTTACACCAAGAATACAAATAACCCAATCAATAAATGGGCTAAGGAAATGAGCAGACACTTCACAGAAGAGGATCTACAAGCAATCAATAGATATATGAAAAAATGTTCAACATCTCTAGTAATAAGAGAAATGCAAATCAAAACTACCCTAAGGTATCATCTCACCCCAATTAGAATGTCTATTATCAAGAATACAAGCAATAATACGTGTTGGTGAGAATGTCAGGAAAAAGGTACGCTCATACATTGCTGGTGAGGTTACAAATTAGTGAAGTCACTCTGGAAAGCAGTGTGGAGATTCCTCAGAAAACTCGGAATGGATCCACCATTTGACCCAGCTATCCCACTCCTTGGCCTATATCCAAAGGACTTAAAATCAGCATACTACAGTGATACAGCCACATCAATATTAATAGCAGCTCAGTTCACAATAGCTATATTGTGGAACCAACCTAGATGCCCTTCAATAGATGAATAGATAAACTGTGACACACACACACACACACACACATATATATATATATATGCTATATATATAGATATAGATATAGATATATCTATACACACACACACAATGGAATATTATTCAGCCATAAAGAATAATAAAATTAAGGTTTTCACAGGTAAATGGGTGGAGTTGGAGAACATCATGCTAAGTGAAATAAGTCAATCCCAAAAATCCAAAGGTTGAATGATTTTTCTGATAAGTGATAAGTGGGGAAGGCAAGAATAAAGGAAGGATAGATTGTACAGAGAAAAATGAGCAGTGGGGAGTGGGTAGGGGGAAGGAAAGTTAATGGAATGAGACTAACATCGTTACCCTATGTTCAAGTGTGATTACACAAATGGTGTGACTCTACTTCATGTACAGAGAAATGAAAGTTGTGCCCCATTTGTGTAAAATGAATAAAAAAATAATTTTATATATATAAAATTTATGTTTATATATATTCTATATATAATGATAATAATAAATACAGAGGAAATTTTAAAAAAGAGAAAATTATGAGTTTGCTACTGTCAAACTCATAGTCATGTGGGGTGCTAAATGAAAATTTATGAAACAAAGATTTTTTTTCCCCCCTGTAGAAAGTATAATTTCAAAATCATCATGAACAGTCAAAGAATTTACATAAACATTAGCATCACAGTAGATAAAGTCTTATTTGTGTAATTCATTTTAATACCTAATTCTGGCAAATACAACTATAGTTGATTTGAAGCTACTATTAAACCAACAAAGGAAAGGATTTTCTTTTGAAAACGTAAGCTAGTGTGTTACAGATGTATGCTTCAGAGGTTTGAATTTTCTTCCTTGAAAATGTATTATTATGTATACTCGAGTATTATACTGCAGTAGAACATGCCATGCTTATTTAAGCATCGGGTGGTTATTTGCATCCAGCTTCACAGAATGTTCATCTGATCTAGGTTAAAGAAGCCACATCTCTGAATTTTTCAGGATTACTAGAGTCAGGGAGCTGGCTCAGTCTGTGACTTGAGTGACTTGAAGATAAGGTAGAGCCTTTCCAAACTCTGAATCATCATTCATATAATGATGTAAACTTGCATACAATGTGTCATAAAAGTTAGATGTTAAAATGTGTATAAACTGTCTAGAATCATGATTGTCACTTAGTAGTTGCTGAATGAATTAGCCATGCCATTGTCACATGACTGATAAATCGGGAAAACATTTTAGGAAGAATTAATTTCATGCCTTCCTCTCAATTTATGGAATCCCTTTCCCTTCTCTCCCTCTTCTTTTATTTTAAACAGGTGACACATTTGAATCTATTATCAATGCCTTTGCATTTCTTCACACAGTGTCTAGTTTTTCATTTTTTTGATGTTCTGTGACATCCACTCCTCGGATTTCAAAACCCCTAAATCCTTAGCCTTTTGAATTAGGACCTGCAAACCTTCAAATGATGTTTGGTTTAATTTTGCTTGTGCAATTTATCTTTTCCTTAGGGCATTTACATTATCTTAGAATTCTATGTTTTTTAAAAGATAAAAAGATAAAATCACTCTTACATATAGGTTAAGTATTCATTACCAGAAGCGTTTGGAATCAGAGTGCTAGGGATTTTTTATTTATTTTATTTTAGAGTATTTTAATTTATGTAATGAAATATCTTGGGGATGGGTCTCAACTGTATGAAAATAATTTGTGTTTTACATATACCATGTATGCACAAACTTACAGTATATTTATATAATATTTTAAATACATTTGTACGTAAAACAAAGTTGCATGATGTGTAATTTTCCACTTGTGTTCTCATGTTGGCCCTCAAGAGTTTCAGATTTTTTGTTCATTCATCTGTTGAAGGGCACCTAGTCTGGTTCCATAGTTTAGCTACTGTGAGTTGAGCTGTTATAAACATTGATGTGGCTGCATCACTGTAGCATGCTGATTCTAAGTCTTTTGGGTATAAACCCAAGAGTGGGATAGCTGGGTCAAATGGTGGTTCCATTCCAAGTTAGTTTTCTGAGGAATCTCCATACTGCTTTCCATAATGTTTGCATCAATTTGCAGTCCCACCAACAACATATAAATGTGCCTTTTCCCCCACATCCTTGCCAACATTTATTGTTGCTTGTATTTCTTAATAATCCCCATTCTGACTGGAGTGAGATGAAATCTTAGAGTAGTTTTGATTTGCATTTCTCTAATTGCTAGAGATGTTGAACATTTTTTCATATATTTGTTGATCAGTTGTATTTCTTCTTCTGTGAAGTGTCTATTCAGTTGCTTAGCCTATTTATTGATTGAGTTATTTGGCTTTTTTGGTGTTAAGTTTCTTGAGTTCTTATATATGCTAGAGATTAATGCTTTATCTGAGATGCATATGGTAAAGATTTTTTCCCCATTCTGTAGGTTCTCTCTTCACATTATTGATTACTTCTTTTGCTGAGTTTGAATTCATCCTGTTTATTGATTCTTGATTTTACTTCTTATGCTTTATGGGTCTTGTTAAGGAAGTCAGGACCATATGTGGTATATATATATATGCACACAATGAAGTATTACTTAGATCTTTTAATATATATATATATGTATATATATATTTTTAAATATATTTTTAGTTGTAGATGGGCACAATACCTTTATTTTATTTATTCATTTTTTTAATGTGGTGCTGAGGATCGAACCCTGTGCCTCACCTGTTAGGCAAGTGCTCTACCATTGAGCCACAACTCCAATCCCTTACTCAGCTTTAAAGAAGAATGGAATTATGACATTTGCTGGTAAATGGATGGAGTTGGAGAATATCATACTAAGTGAAATAAGTCAATCCCCAAAAAACCAAAGCTGAGTGTTTCCTCTGACATACTAATTCACAACAAGGGGTGAGGCTAGGGAAGAACAGAGGTAGTTTAGATTAGGTAGAAGAGAGTGAAGAAAGGGGAGGGGTTCTGGGGGTAGAAAGGATAGCACAGTGAAACAGACATTATTCCTCATGTCCATATAAACTACACAATTGATGTGATCCTACAGTACGCACCATCAGAAAAATGAGAAATTATACTCCACTTATATATGATATATCAAAGTGCATAAATGCATTCCTCTGTCATGTATAATTATAACAAATAAAAAAATGCTCTAGAAAAAGTTTCATATTGTTGGAGTGTGGGTGTGCAAGCTGTATTTCTTTTGTTATTGAGTATATCACTTTATTTGTTAAGTGTTTCCTCTACAACACTTTTGAAGAAATTTGTTATGATGCCACATTAAATGTTATTGATGCCTTTAAATGCCCATTGAAAACAGATTATTTATATTTTAAAATCTGCTTCACGTTTTCAAATTAATTTTAAGCAATATTGGTAGGTGAATTATTAATCCTAAACCCAAATGAGAATGTTGTTTTCTTTCTGTTCCTCGGTAGATGCGATTCTGATGCCAGGAAATAAATTCATGGTGATTATGTCACCTGCATATGGTTCTCCTACTGTCTCAGCCTGCTTCTGGAATCACGGCTTTGCGGCTCAGGTCCCAGGACTATTGAGCTCCGACAGCCGTGGGGCAGGTGGATGGACAGCTCTGTGTTGTGGATTAAACTACAGCACCAAGGAAAGTCTCTTTATTCTGCCACTGTTTTGCTTGTGATTGTGCAGATGAATGTGGAGTCTTAGGGAAAACACTTTCTTATGATGTTGTCAGCACTGTATGTGACTGTGAGTTCCTTGGCCCTGTTGGTGTTATCACTGACTTGTTCCAATATGCTTTTTTGCTTTCAGAAAATAGACTCTGTTCTTATTTCTTGGGCCTATCACTTTTTTTTTCTCCACCTCTGATACCAAGTTCCTTTCATTTTTGAACTTCTGTGTGTAATCCCTCCTGGTTTCACTGATGTAGCAAGGAACCCGTTATTTCCATAAGTGAGAAGTGCAACTTCATAAGATCCATTTTATTCATGGAAGCTAGAGGATACTGCAGAAACATTTCTCATTTGCTTTAGTTGTGTTCCCTCAGTGCCCCTCCAAGTCCCCTTAGATTACACTGAGACCTGGGACATCAGGAAGCCCCTTCCGTGCATTCCATTTGCTTCCTTCTCCCTTTAGCCCACAATAGTCTCCTCAGATGTTTTACATGTCTCCTCTCCCCTAGGCTCCCATTTCTTCCTCTCAGCCCTGACTCAGTTCTCCATTAATAGGGTTTAGTGGATTTTTCCATCAAATGGGATAAGAAGAAACAGCTTCAGGTTTTTGAGGTCTGTCAATGGGGTTTAGGGAGTGGGGTGAGAGTGATGGGAACTGTTCAGCCCAACCTGAATCAATATGCAAACCCAAACCAAATATCTATATTGTTCATGTCAACAGCCACTGTGAAGGTTCAGGTTAATGTGTTTAGTTAATGCTGGCAGAATTTTTATCGCATTTTTCAATATCAACAAAAAACCTAATTTATTTTTCTTGACTGGACACGGCCAAGTCCTTGGATAGTGCTAAAACAACCTTGGCCTAGAAAATGGACAAGAAAGTTAGAAAATTCTATACTGAAATGTGGCATTTCCATGAGATTTTCCAAAGAAGGGACACTATACGGTTAGCCCTATTTATCAAGTCAGTGTTTTAGGCTATAATAGTTCATTCTGAAACAGAAGTTATAAAACAGAAAGATAAATAACATGGAAATCATACTATTTTAAATGTAATAATGATCTTAACTAAGTACAAGAGATCCATTGTGAAACCCCTCACAGATACTAGAACATTTCTATTTGAAAGAAATAAAATATATTTATAGTATATCATAATGTCAAAATTACCACTCAAATGCCCAAAAGATACTCCTTTGAGATGTCTCATAGCCAATTCTAAGTTTACTCAGCCAAAATATAAAATTAAGAGTTTTTGAAGCAAAATAATTAACTTGGAATATTGCTTGTGTAAGTCATTGCTGATAAATCCTTGAAGTCTGTTTCATCAGCTTTTTCACCTCTGTGACTAAACGATCCAACCAGAAAACCGTCTACACTGTGATTGCCCTCCAGTCACCCCACGTTCTGCAACTCGGGTTCAACTGTCAGGCAGAGTCTGCCCTGTAGCCAGATGATGTTGTTGGTTCTAACATGGATGTGGGTCTTCATAGGAACCTGCTTCTCTACCCAAGCTCAGACCCCTGTCCACAGAGAGGGTCTGGTGGGCAAAGCTGTGGTCCCCAGAGTCCGATGTGTGTGTGATAGCTTCCTTGTGGTGTATTCGTGCACTTAAGTGCTTATGAGAAAAATAGCTCCATGTAATCCATGTTCTGACTTTATTTAATTTTTTAAAGAGTGATTTTAACTTTTGGAAACAAAAATCATCCTGTTTTGTACATAAGAATATTTTTATGAATAAATCAAGCATCACCAAAAAAAAAAAAAAGTTATAAAGGAGGAAAAGTTTATTTGGAGGCTCACTGTTTCAGACCTCTCAATCCATAGACCCCAGGCTCCATTCCCAGGTGCTTAAGGTGAGGCAGGACATCACAGTGGAAAAGTAAGGCAGAGGGAAGCAGTTCACGTGGTGGTCAGGAAGCAAAGAGAGAGACTCCACTAGCCAGATACCAATATATACTCCCAAGCCACACCCCAACTCCCACCTCCTCCAACCACACCCTACCACTTCAGTTACCCCTCAGTTAATTCCTATCAGGATTAAATCACTGGTTGGGTTAAGACTTATGACCCAATCATTCCTATTCTAAATCTTCTTGCATTGTCTTACACATGAGATTTTGGGGGACCCCACATCTAAACCATAACAAAGTTAATAGAAGAGGGCCCTCGGTTTCTTATGTATTTTCTTTCCTTTCCTATTTGTTTACCTCCTTCACCTTAATAGCCTACTCTACTCAAATTCTGGGACATAGCTGAGAGGCAAAAAGCATTAGAAAGCATCCTACTGACTTGCATGTTCCAGCTGAAAAGATGCATATATTTTTCACATTTAATAATTAAGATGTAATTTGCTAGTTAATGACTAGTAATATGAGGATTCCTCTGTAGAAACGACCCACAGAATAGATTCAGGCTCTGTGTCATCTTCTGGCAAATGCACCTCCCCTATCCACCGTGAGAAGACTATCAATGTTCCCACTGCTTAATTGTGTGGCAATGCTGCAGGACCTCCACTACATTGTACGGTAACAAAGAGGTACCTGAATGAAATTTTTTATCCATTAAAGATATTACTAATATAAACTATTTTACTATTGAGTCATTTTCTATCTGTTCTGTAAATCCCTCAAAAGATCACTGAGATATATGATATTGACATTTGTGAACAAATATTTAGTCTGCTCTCTTTCTATGCATTGCCTTTCAGATGAAGAAATCACATTTTACTTGCATTTACCATAACTCACCTATCATTCATTTGAATTTTAGAAGACTGCTGTTTATTTTGAGACACTCATTATTGTTTAAAAGTATGTAAGTGGCATAGTAAGTAATTCAATATTCAATCTTTTAATTTTATAATTAAAATGCATTCAAGCTATGCTTCTGAGTTTTCCTAATGCCCTAAACAGTAAATTGGAGTGCATTCAGAAATCATACATTAAAGAAAAAAATCTTTGAATTAGTAACTTAAAGTTTAGCTTTATACACCAAGGAGTTTTACTCATTAGCAGGTAATTTAAATTCTTTCTTCTTCCCACCCATTTTTACCACAGGGAACGCTAAACTTGTTTTTCAAACTCTTCTTCTGAAGTGGGAGGTGGCAAAAGTAGTACAAAAAGTCAGAATTCCAGGACACAGAGTCATTCAGCAGTCATGATTCCTCTATGAGAACTCTTCGTTTCTTTCTTCTGTGTAAGAAAAAGCAGGTGACAAGGCAGAAAGAGAGTCATACAAGTCACCAACAGCCTGTTGGAATGATATGGGTCATGTGTTAATTTGCTCATGCAACCAGAACAATGTATCACAGACTTTGTGAAAGACAACATAAATTTATTCTTTCACCATTCTGGAAACTCAAGGCCCAAAGTCAAGGTGACTGAAGAGCTGATTCCCTCTGAGGTCCACCTCCCTGGCTTGTGGATGACCGTCTTCTCCCCACGTCTTCACAAAGTCTTTCTTCTGTGCAAGCCTATTTCCTGATTTCTTCTTCCTCTAAGGACAGCAGTCACATCGGATTGTAACGCACCCCAATCCTCGCATTGTAACTTAATTTCCCCTTTTTGCCTGTCTCCAAATTCAGATGTGCAAGGATGAGGACTTCAACATATAAGGGAGGGGGGGCGGGTAAAATTCATCCTGTAACACCCAATCAATATTCTTCTCACTATGAAATCAACCTAACACAATTACCCTATGTCTGACTGCTGGAGCAGTAAGGCCACAGGTCCCCTAAGGCTATGGTTCACTTAGATAATGGGAGACTAGAACTCTGTTAGAAACTGGGGTTATCATGACAAAAACTTTAAACATAAAAAAGTTCATCTAATTTTTTGGAGGGGATCCTGACTTTAAAAGTCCCTTACTGCTCTGAGATCCTATAATCTTTCCTTTTTAAATAAATGTAGGATACAAAAATGGTAATATTTTCTATGAATTCAGCCTGGATGGGGTCCGACATAGATGGTACAGAAACATGAAGATTAAATTTGCCTTGTGAAGTATTCATAGACTTTACTATCAAGCACAAAAATATATGACAAAGTGCTTTTTTCAAGTTTTTGCTAAGCCAGATATCTGAAGAATGTTCAAAGATGTTTTACTGATCTATAAATGCTATGAGTTTTGCTGATGGAATAGCATATTTTGCACAACTAAAGTTCTTGCACACAAATATGTAATTTACAATCACTCTACTTTGCTTTATTTCCTCCCACCTAGTAGATTTTCCCACCCAATATATAGCTGCCTGGGCTTTTGTGTTCTAATTTATGTATGTTGGCTGTAGATGTTAAGATGCTGAGATGAGCATTATCCCAAACTTTAAATTTAGAAGTCAAAAAATAAACCATGATAAAATTCTAAAAATATTTTAACTAGAGTAGTTAAGACTTCTATATTTGTACCTACACTGAACTGTTTCCCTGAACACTCTTTGAGGTGGGGAAGTTGCCTTTGGGATCAGCACAAGTTTGTGATCAGCAAGGGCTGCCATCACTGATGTGCTGCTACAGGGTCAGAACTTGCCTACTGGTGTTTTACAGTTCTGTATTTGTCACCTAGACTTTACCTTAAGACAGCCCTAAAATTGTAATGCCAACACAGACAACAACAATCATTTCTCCAGAGTGTCCAGGGGCTGAAGGGAGGAAGTTGGAATCAAATTCTTGCCACTTCAAGAGTAGTGTTCTTCTACCTTCCTGCAAAACATACCTATCCTCTAGTCCTGTGAAATCCCATCTCATCATCCTCTCCCCTGCCAGAAAACTGGATTTCTTTGGGTCGTTTCCACCTGGATTTTTAACCAAGTCATGTTGCATGCATGGTGATCCACAGCATCACTTCAGATGTTTGCTATGCAGCTTCAGTGTCCATTATCCTTGGCTTTAAACCCTTCCTCACTTGTACAACTCATTCTCAAGCCAAAAACTGTCCAACACCAAAAACTGTCCTGACCTAAAACTGATCATTAATATGTGACCCTTCCCGTCACATGTTAGTAGGTCCACTCACATTGCTTCTATGTAAAATTCCCACCTTTTAGGATGATTCTATATGTAGCTTCCTCTTCAGCAAGAATTTCCACCCAAGGATTCTACCTTCCACCAATCCCAAAACTCCAGTTAATCCACCATCTCCCTCTTCTGGTCTACAGCCAGCCCCCACCACTGCAGAAAACAGTACTTCCCAATGCTTTTCTATCTTTTTATGACACCTTTCTTTTCTCTTTGCTCAAGGAAAAGTTTTTTCCCGACTCTATAACTTTCCCCAGAGTATATTTCCCATTCCTGTGCATCTTTCTGCTTCTCAGAGACAGAAAACAAAAACAAAAACAAAAACAAAAAACAAAAAAACAACTTTGCTTTAGGTTTCATAAAGAAATAGAAATCACTGGGTGAGAATCCTTCAAAACTTCTACCCTCATCCTAAATCCCACATGACTTCCACGCTGTGCCTGCTGTGGAGCCTCTGTTTTGTCTCCTTCTGCCCATCAGTGACCACTCCTGTGTGTGTGCTGGGTCTTCATCTTGGCATCTCACCAGGACTTTTTCTCCATCAGATCTCTTCCTTCTCCCAGCACTGGCCACCTCACCTTTTCTCCCAATACTTTTCCTTACTCTTAAGATGTACTGAACTTCCATATCTTCAACACAAAGTCATTCAACTGCATTTCCTTCTATAATTAGCTCATTCCTTCTCCTCCTTCAACCATGCACAAAGATATTATTTCAACAGGTCAGTTGATCCATTTTTTTCCTTCTAGAAGCTCACTGGCACATGGTAACCTGTCCACTTCTCTCATTCCCATCTACTCTTTCTGTGTTGTCACTGCTCATGTAAATGCCAATTTCAAAGTTCATTAATAAATACTCATTTTCACTGGTCACTGTGTGGCATTTTGGGTACTGAGTATTTTTTATTTGAACACATTTTATATGCCTGATAATCTCATTCCAGGGTTTCTTCTATTTCTAGTTTCAGCCCTTTGTTCCTCTTCTACTGGTTGCAAATTATCTGTTTCATCTTTGAATATCTTATGCACTTAAACTTTACAGGCTTGAAATTCCCTATTCAACCCTTATGTCCAGCTATCATGTGTTTGCCAGTAATTCCCAAATATTGACAGTCAGCTCTAATTCCTCTAATACTGAGCATTAGAATACTACCTATTCCTCTAATGTCTATTAGAAATCTGTGTTGTGAATGCCATAGAGACATTTTAAACTCAGAATGTCCATCAAGAGTCACTTTATCTCCCACAAATTCTTCAAATTTTTCATGTGAACTTGAGTTTATAAAACCTGGGAATGGAACCACCATTTGACCCAGGTATCCACTCCTCTGTATATATCCAAAGGATTTAAAATCAGTATAGTATAATGATGCAGTCCCATCAATGTTTATACTAGCCTGATTCACAATATCTAAACTGTGGAGCCAACTGAGGTGTCTTTTAATGGCTACATATATATATAGCCATTGGAGTATTACTCAACCATAAAGAAGAATGACTTCATGATATTTGCCAGTATGTGGATGGATCTGGAGACTATCATGCTAAGTGAAATAATCCAGTTCCCAAAAGCCAAAGATGGAGTATTTTCTCTGATATGTGGAAGCAAACCCACAATAAGGAGGGAAGGCAAAGAACAGAAATTCAGTAGATCAGACATAGGAGAAGGGAATAGGGAAAGACAGTGGAATGAATCTGACACAATTTTCCTATGTACATACATGAATACAGTGAATTACAGCATCATGTAAATCCACAAGAATGGGTTCTGATTAGCATAAGATATATTCCATGCTACTGTCATATACAACTAAAAATGACAATAAAAATTAATAGAAAAAATAAAATGTGTCACAGGAACATAGCAAGTAAAGAGTTTAAAACCACAGGGGGTAGAGTAAGGAAACCTAGGCTCAAATTCCTGTATCACAGGTGAGCTACTTAACCCTTCTTAGTTTCTGGGTGTACAATGGGCATAAAGGCTGAGACAATTCTGAGGATTAGATAAATGCAGTAATGCAGGAAATGTGCTTAGCACATAGCCCAGCACATGATTTGCTCCCAAGGAAAAAAAAGTTTACTCCGTATTATAATAAGAATACATACTAAAAACAAAAAAGTTTCAATCAGTCATCAAGACAAAAGGTGGGATGAAAATCAGATTTCATCCTCTATGTGAGGATCATGTCTCATCATCCAATTAAATGTACCAATTTCACCTCTATAATTATTTTTTATTATCACCCCCCCATGTTCTCTGCCTGCATTGCAAGCCAGTAGCTCCTACCTTGCTTGGACTATTGCTGTGGGCTCCAGATTAACCCTGGCATCTCCAACACAGCACACTTCTGCTTTCTGCTGCATATCGCTGGCAAATAGTTTTTATTGAAGAAGCAGATTTAATTCTGTTACTCCCCCACTTCAAAACTCTTCACTATATTCAAGATGAAATACAGAACCTTTAGTATCGGAGGGCAGACCCACTGTGAGCTGATTTGTCTTTCTTGCTTGGTTTTATTCCTACCATGCTCCCAAGAAAATTTATATGTTAATTATACCAAACTACTTCTTGTGATTTGAATACACTATATTTTCAGTGCTATAACAATTTTTTTTCATTTTTTCTGTTGTTGTTTTTATTGTTTATTCTCTTCCTTGATTCTACATTTTCTTTTTCTTCAATTTTTGCTTGCACCGTTTGCTTAAAATTCATTGGTAGATCTTTGGAATTTTGTCTTTTTTATTCACATTATGTTGACTTAATGTTTTCTTTGGACTATCTCTTTTATTTTTTTACTTAAGCACATTATTTTATTTTTAATAAAACTTTATATCACTGATGAAAATTTGAAAGTATTACATTTGCAATAAATGGGGGATGATTATTAACAGGAAAACAAAACTATTTTTTTACACTCTAGTTGGATTCCATGACCATGGCAAAGAGGCAACAGATAGACCTATTGTATTTTTTTGCAAGGAAGAAGAATATTAAATATTACAACTAATGTTCATGAGGTGTAAAAGCTGAGCGGTGCAGTCTAATTACAAAGTCCTTTCATATACTGAAGACAGTCGATCCTCCTATTTCCTTATTTCAACAAATAAATTTTTAAAAATATTGTCCTTTGCTTCTTTTTTTAGTCTGGAACTTTTTATTGATAGTGCTCATCCCTCTTCTTATGGGCTTCAGTATATTTAATAGCAGGCTCCCCACAGATCAGCTTATATGGGGCTGCCTAGGTTATACCTGTTGTCCTGATGTTGTGATCGATAGTACCCACTTGAACTCCCCAGCCACCAAGATGAATGACAGACTTTATTGTTGCATTCATTCTAATGTGTCTGCTTCTGATGGGGCTATAATCCAGTATTATATTTCTCTTGAAGTAATTGTATTTTTAAACACGAGTCTTAGTTCTATCGGTTCATAATCTCCTGTTTTGTTAGTGAATGAGCATGATAAAAGGCTGTATTCCCATGCCAGTCTTCCCTGAGGTTAGTCCTAGAGTTGGTGGCACATTGTAAAAATCCACAAGCCCCCCAAAAGTACATTTAGTCAATTTTCTCTCTAGTTACTCAACTCTGGGTTTTAGTCATTTCCCCCACTAAAGAAGAGGCTTTAGGAAGGATTACACATTGGATTGTAATTCATAAGCTATAATGGTTTTGAGGATGCAATATACTAGTTTAATCAGGGTTTACTGACTCCACTTATTGTTCCCAACTGTTTAAAAGCACAGAGGTACAATGTTGTCCTACTGTTACTCATGAGAATTTACAGTTGAATCTTTTTTCAGGAAGATTGTGACTGGCATTGTTTAAAGCAAATTGTGGGCAAAGGCTGATTTGACAGAGACTACAGGAGGATTGGTGGATGAATGTTGCAGGCCAAGGTGTAGGTGGTCAAGAGACAAAAGGAACTCATCATTCACTGGCTGCCTCCTCCATTCTAAAGCCACAACTAAGACATCAGTTGAATGCAATCCTATCAATTCAGGAAGTACTTAGCATTTGTTTCTTGTTCTCTTTACATAGCTCCTCCAGGGGTTGCTCCTTTAGGAGGGAAGGAGAGTCTGCTCAGATCAGCATCTTCATAGGAATCACAGTCAGCCTAAGTTCTATTCAGGACCATTTTAGTTTCTCCCATGTCCTGGAATGCACCAAGGAAATGAAGTCTGGCTGGCAATTGGCAGGACTATCAGCCATCAGAGGGCATTTGCAGCTGTGTGTGCTCGTCAGCTTTTTGTTACTGCAACAATCACCTTGCAAGGAGTTCTGTGGCACTTATGAGGAGTGTAATAAGGAGTTACTAAAGTTCCCTGGCAACTTTTATAATGGAAGCTTGTCTCAAAATTTGAAAAGTGTTTGTTTTTTACTCTTGAGGAACAAATTACACACATTTAGCAGCTTTCATTTTCTCACAGTTCTCTAATTTGAAATTCTAGGTACTCAGTGACCAGATTCTCTGCTCAGGGTATTACAGCCTGAAATCAAAGTTTCCAACAGGTCTGCAATTTAACTTGAGGCTCAGGGGTCTCTTAGCACTGGCTTTGTTAGAAGAATTAATTTTCTTTGGTTGTAGGGCAGAGATAACTGCTATCTGGTTGACCAGGTAAGAAATATTCTTAACTCTGTCATCCACCAACATGTGGCTTCTGACAATATGGCATCTGCTTCACTAGGAATGCATCTCTCTGAGTCCTCTTAAGAATCTCACCCACCCAAGGTAATATCCCTTTCATTTAACCCAAAGTCAACTGACTGGAGACATTAATTGTATCAGTAAAATTTCTTCTACAATCACAACAGTGATCTCTCCTTATATGCAGAGATTCTGCTCACACTTAAGGCTTGCAATGAAATAGCATAGGTACATCAAGAAGCCACACTAAAATATTAAAATGTCACATAGAATAACATGAATTCAAATATGCATATCTATTATATATACATATATATTACATTATTTCATTATTTATATGTGGTCAATAAAGAGGAAATAGCAATTTCCATACCATCTCATAACAATTTAAAATGCAGACTACCAATGTCTAAGTCCTTCCAAAATACCTTCCACAATACCAACTCAACTGACTTCTGGTTTTAGTTCTATGAATCATTATAATTTCAGTGATTTTATCTGTCATAATTTTAATAACAAGTATGTGCAATAAGATTATGCACAACAATCTTTAGTTTTAGATATACTGTTTCCTGACACTTGAATTGCTGATTATTTTTAGAGATGTTCAGTTTTAACCAGACTGAATACAAAAAAAGAAAAAAAACCAGAAAATATGTGTATTTACTTAAACATGAGAAGCAGAAAATTGAGTGAGTGAAAAGGGAGATGTTTTTCTGAAGTACAATGTCAAGAGGATCTGAAAGTTGCATAAAAAGTCATAAAGCAATGCACATTGCATATTTCCTCAAACACAAAGGCTGCAGTAGAAATTTTATCTATTTTGAACTTCTGTTAAATGAATTTACTGGCATTAACTTGGAACATGCAAACCTTGATGAAGTTAAGCTTTTTGAAATATTTCAGTTGTGCTTGTCATAAATGCAAATAACAAACATCTGAGTCATATTTTGACAAATAATTAAAATAGCAAAAGAAGTCCTATGAAGGTTAGATTTTACATAAAATATCTATGCAATCACTACTTTAGTTTTAACCTGAGACATATTGTTACATAAAACATGATCCAAAAGTCTTAATGCAGTGGCAATAAAATATTTTAAACTTAAATGCAATCAACATCCTAGGAGATAAAAATGTGTACAGAAGATAATAGAAGTATTTGCAATGCAAGAATTTTGCTGATAGGACAAATCCAAACCTAGCAGTGGCCCAGAAACATATGAGTATATAATCCCCTTAGAAACATAATTTCAATTCAAACTAGTGATTCACTTAAGCACAACTTGTAACAGTAGACTGTTAGAAAGACTATGATCCAAATAAAATCAAAATATATTTACCAATTTGGTCATTGTTTATAAATTTGTAGTACTTTTATATGTAGAAAATAAAATGCACATAAAATTTAGTTTTCTTCTTTCGTTTGACTTTTGTCCAGAAATAAACCTTCTAATAGAGGCACGTGCATTATATTTCAAGTATTGGATAATGCCATAGTTGCTTTATTTTAAATAAAAAAACTGAATGAAAATCAAAATAATAGTGATTGATAGTCATGTTTTACAGCATAAAAACTATATACATCGGAAAACAATGTAATTTCCCACTTTACATTACAATTCCCTGTATAACTCAAAAAGTTTATCTACCTGAACAAGAAGCTCTGTTAATAAGGAAACTGCAAGAGGCTGCATGTAATGATTGGGTTCTAATATAAATAACTCCGTAACTGTATTTCTGTCTTTGAAAATGATCACAAATATCAGGGAACATTACTTTTGGGTACTAATATACTACATTGATCTAGTTTTCAAGTTACAGTGTTGGTGATATTAGAGCGCGGTAAAAAGAAAAGGAGAAGGGGATGTGATTCAATTGTTATTGCTTTGGCTGTCTTAACAAATTGCCTAACCATCGAGGAGTTGATTCCACTTCTTTTACTTAAAAAAAATAAAAAACTTTGTTCATAAAATGATGTAGTTATTAAAAGGTTAAATGAAATATGTAAATTTCTTAACAGTGCTTGACATGTGATAAATATTCAGTCAATTGTAATAGTAGATCCTTGAAAAACGGTTCCATAATACAGTAAGTTTGTTCAGTACTTCATCCTTCACTTTTTGTAACTGATAATACATAGTGGCTAATAAAATGCAATAGATAGAGTTATGGTTTTATTTATTCATTCATTTAATCCTAGTATTATGTCAATTATTTCATAGGTGTGTGTGTGTGTGTGTGTGTGTGTGTGTGTGTGTGCTATGAGTGATATTTTACTTTCATTTTTAAATAAGCTGTTCTATTGCTTCATTTCTACTTTGTGTCACAATAAAAACAGGTTTTTTTCTGTTACATAACGACTGTAATAATATAAGAATAATTTAAACAACCAAAGGAAAAATTTGTGTGCATAAATGCTTTCCATTTATTAACAGCTGTTTTTGAAAGTTCATATGGAGAAATTTTTTAATTTTTCTTCATAGTGGAGGTGTTTCGTTTATTAAAAAACCATTCTGATTGAAAAGACATGTTTTCTTGGCAAAGGAAAAAAAATAAAGTCCATCCATTTCATCTTAAAGCATTTTAAATTTTATTACTATAAATTAATATCCTTTTCTATTTTTCTACTTTATAATATATATTCCCATGGACATTTTTCATGTATATATGAAATACTGAAGTGATTTTTAATTTTGAATATCTTAGTACTGTCCTATTTGTAAAATGGGTCCCATTCTCTTTTTAAAGAAAATCAGCGCATAATACTTTTACGTCATGGTAGGGTTGATCTGGACATAATCATAAATACATATAGCATCGTTTTCTCCATTTCAATGCTCAATACTACTCTCTTTACCTCCCCTTTTCTCTCTCTGCCTTTCATTCCTCTCTACTGGTCATCATTCCATGTATGCACTTATATTTTAAAATGATACATCATATTTTTATCTATGTATATATATGGATAAAATATGTATGTATATAGATAGATAAATATGTAAGTATATATAGATAAAATATATATGTAAAGTATATATGTGTATATATAGATAAAATACATATAAAAATATATATATACACATATAATACATATATGTATATATAATTAGAATATATTGAGGAATATTCATATATGTACCTGGTATAATTTGGTCAACTCCGTTTCTCAGTTCTTCCCTTTTCCCTCCTCTCCTTCCTCCTTTTGATCCCCATTTCTATCCTACCAATTTACTTTGTATTTTCATGAGATCTTTTTCCCCCTTTTTACTTTATAGGTTCTGCACATGAAAGAAAATATTTGACTTTTGACTTTCTGAAACTAGCTTATTTTACTTACCATGATGTTCTCCAGTTTCATCTGTTTACCAAAAAAATCACGTAATATTATTCTTTTTTATGGCTCAATAGAATTCCATTGTATGTATATGTAAATGCATACATTAGTATGCATATATATATATATATATAAGTTTTCTTTATCCATTTTCTTTATCCATTCATATATTGATGTGTACCTAGACTGGCACCATAACTTTGTTATTGTGGGTTATGCTGCTATAAACACTGATGTGCCCATATCATCATAGTATGCTGATTTTAGTGTTTTTTAAAAATAAATATCAATAAATGGAATAGATGAGTCATGTCAGTTTGATTTCCAATCTTTAAGAAATCTCCATACAGCTTTCCAAAGTGATTGTACTAATTTGCAGACTCACCCACAATTGATAAGTGTACCTTTCCCCCAACATCATTGCCAGTAAACATCATTATTTGTGTTTGTGATTATTGTCATTCTAACTGTCATGAGATGAAATCTCAGTGTACATTTGATTTGCACCTCTTTGATTGCTAAGATATTAAACAAGTTTTCATGTATTTGATGACCATTTGACAGCTGTCTCTTTGGACCTTTTTGCCATTTACAGACTGGGTTATTAGTTTCTTGGTGTTAAGTTTTTGAGTTATTTATATATTCTCCTTACTAATCCCTGTTGGAAGAATAGCTGGGAACAATTTTTTTCCCATTATTTAGCCTCTGTCCTCACAATCTTGTTGCCTCTCCTGTGAAGAAACTTTTTAATTTAATGCTAACCCACCAGTTGATTCTGGGTTTTATTTCTTGAACTTTAGGAATCTTATTAAGGAAGTCAGTGTCTGTGTCAATGTGTTAGTGTGTTGCTTCTATGTTTTACTCATCGATTTTAGTGTTTCTTTTCTAATTTATAAGACTGTGATGCAGATTTTAGGGCATGATGAAAGGTAGGGATCTAGTTTCATTGCTCTGCATATGGATATCAACTTTCCCAACACCAGTTTTTAAAACGGCTGTCTTTTCTTCAATGTATTTTGGCAACTTTGTCAAGGATCAGATGTTTGTCTTTGTGTAGATATCTTTGTTTCTTCTAGTCCATTGTTTTGGTCTTTTCCTGTTTTTATGTCAAAACCATGATATTTGTTACTATAGCTTTTTAATAGGTTTTAAGAACAGGTATTTTGCTGCCTACAACTTTGCTTTTGTTAGTCAGGATTGCTTTGGCTATTTGGCATCTTTTCTTTTTCTTCTTTTCTTCTTTTTTCTTTTTGTAGACTGCATTTTTATTCATTGCACGCAAATGGGGTACACCTTTTCATTTCTGTGGCTGTGCATGATGTGTACATTCATACCATTCATGTAATCATACATGTACATAGGGTAATCACCTCTGTCTCCTTCCACCATTTTTCATACTCCCTCCACCTCCCCTTTCATTTCCCTTGTGTAATCTAAAGTTCCTCCATTCTTCTCTCATCGCCCCCCCAACCTGTTTATATATCATCATCCACTTACCAGGTCTGCATCTTTTCTTTAGGACTGTTTTTCCCGCTTCTGAAGAATACCCTTGGTGTTTTGATGAAGATTTCATTGAATGTGTATTTTGCTTTAGGTAATAAGGGTATTTTGATTATATTAATCCCACCTATTCATAAACATGGTGGTTCTATGTTTAGTCTCTATCCTGCTACTGTGAATATTTTTTTTTCATACTAGAAATGGAGATCTGGTGTTTTTCTTTTATTATCTAGTTATAGAATCACTTCATCAGCAGTGATTCAAAACAGATATTTTGAATTGTTTTTTCCTATTTGTGTCCTTTAATTTCCTTCTCTTGCCTAATTTCTCTGGCAGAAATTGGACTACTATATTGAATAGGAGTGTAAGCATTGGAATCCTTGTTTTTGTTCCTGATTTAAAGGAAATGAGTTCAGTTTTTCTCTATTCAGTATGATATTCATCTTTTCAAAGAATCCACTTATTGCATTTATCATATGTATTATTTTTTGTTATTCTCTACTTAATTAATATTAACTCTGATACTAATTATTTCTCATCTTCTACTGGTTCTGGAATTACTTTGTTCTTGCTTTTCCAGGGCCTCGTTATATTTTTATTTTGGATGCCTGCCTTCCTTCCTTCCTTCCTTCCTTCCTTCCTTCCTTCCTTCCTTCCTTTCTTCTTTCTTTCTTTCTCTCTCTCTCTCTCTCTTTCTCTCTCTCTTTCTCTCTGTCTCTTTCTTTCTTTCTTTCTTTCTTTCTTTCTTTCTTTCTTTCTTTCTATGTGGGCACTTAATGCTATACACTTTGACTTAGAACCACTTTCATAGTGTCCCAGAGATTTTGGCATGCTATTCCATTTTTCTAATTTGATTCTACTATTGTTTTTATCTCACCTTCCTTTTCTTCAATGATCCTTTTTTTTTTCATTTAAAATGTATGGTTTAGCCAGACTTGGTGGTACACGTCTGTATCCTCAGTGGCTCAAGAGACTGAGGCGGGAAGATAGTGAGTTCAAAGCCAGCCTCACCAACAGAGAGGTGCTAATACAAAACAGGGCTGGGTATGTGGTTCAGTGGTCGAGTGCCCCTGAGTTCAATCCCTGGAACCCCTTCTCCCACAAAAAAAGTATATTGTTTGATCTCCATATGTTTATGTCATTTCTATAAGTTTCCTTACTTTTTAAAAAATTTTAGTCCATTATGATCTGATAAGGTGCATAGAATAATATTGATTTTTTTATATTCACTAATACTTTCTTTTTATCCTAAAATGGCTATTTTGGAAAAGGTTCCATGAACTGTTCAAAAAGGAAATGTATTGAGCTATGTTGGGGTGAAGTATTCTGTAGAAGTCTGTTAGGTCTTTTTGATTGATAGTATCATTTAGGATAGAAGTGTCTTTACTTTACCCACTTTATGTCTCTATGACCTGTCCCTTGTTGAGAGAGGTTTGCTGAAATTGCAAAGTGGTTTAGTCAGCTTTATGGTTGCAGTGACCAAAAGACCCAAGAAGAACAATTTTAAGTAGGAAAAGTTTATTTGGGGGCTTCCGGTTTTAATGACCTGCCTCTTCTAGCTACACCCTATCTTTCTTTAGTCATCGCTCAGTTAATCCCATTCAGGGAATTAACACAATGATTACTTTAACTTCTTATAATCTGATTATTTTATCTCTAAATTGTCTTGTTCTGTCTCACAAATGAGCTTGTGGGGTCACATCTAAATCATAGCACAGAGTCCTACTTTACTGGGGTATGTCTGGAACATAAAATGTTTCATGTAATAGGGTATGCCACCATTTGGTGCTTAAATATTTACGATCATTATGTCTTATTGTTAGATTCTTTTCTTTAACATTATGTAGGGGCCTTTCCTGTATCTTTTGATTATTTTTTGGTTACAATCTCTTTGTCAGATATTAAAAATGGCTACTCCTGCTTGTTTCTGGACTTCATTTGCATAGAACATTTCTCTCCATCCTTTCACGTTTAATCTGTTGGTATTTTTGCCTATATGATGATCTTTTGCAAGCAGCATATGGTTGGGTCTTGTTTTTTTTAATCCATTCCACCAGTCTGTGCCTTTAATAAAAGAGTTGAGATCATTTACATTTAGCATTATTATAAAAATATATTATTTCTAGTCATTTTAGTTTGTTTCATAGATTTAATTCATTTGGTTAATTGCTCTATTGGAAAGTTTCATCCACTTGAGAGCTCAGGGGTTATTTTTGTGTTCTTTGTGAAGTATGTCTATATATTTTATGCAGTCTAAGTAAGTGGTCATGAATTCCTTTAGTTTTTCCTTACTATTGAAAGCTTTTATTTCTTCTTTGATTCTAAATGATAACTTTGCTAAATATAGAAAACTTGGCAACTGTTTTCTTTCAGAGCTTGTAATGCCTCATTCCCAGTCCTTCTTGCTTTTAGCATTTGAGTTGAGAAGTATGAAGTCAGTCTTATTGATCTGCCTCTAAACATCATGTGATGTTGTTCTCTTTTGGCTTTTAATATTGTATCCTTATTCTCTAAATCAGGCATTTTGATCATGATATATCTTAAAGAGGTTTTTTTTATGATCTTTTCTATTTGGGATTTCAAATGCCTTTTGTATGATGATGCCCATCTTGTTTCTAAGGTCTAGAGAATTTCTGTTACTATTTCACTGAAAAGCTTTTTAATTCCATTGGCTCATAATCTGTGTCCTCTTCTATTCAAATAACTCTTAAATTTGGTCCATCTCTTACTATTGTTGTGGAATTCTACTATATAATATCATTGCGGTCTCCCACCTCATTTACTGTTTCCTAGCTCAAGTATCCTGTCTTTGAGGCCCAAGTTTCTGTTTTCTATCAAATTTTTCTGTTGATGATCTTTCAAGTGCATTTTCAACTTGATTTCTTTATGTTTTTCATCTTTTGAATTTCTTATTGATCTTCAGAATTGCTATGTCTTTTTTAAAATTTATTTTTAAAAAATAAAATAATTGTTGACAGATCTTTATTTTATTTATTTATATGTGGTGCTGAGAATCAAACCCAGTACCTCACACATGCCAGACAAAGCTTCTACCACTGAGTGGCAACCCCAGCCCCAGAATGGCTATATCATTATTGAAATGGTCATTCACATTCTGTTACTGTTCTCTTAGTACATTTCTTAATTCATTCCTTAGGTCTTCTTTTATCTTGTTAATCATTTTAATAATCATTTTTAAAACCTCTTTCTGGAATTTCATCCCCTTCCATGTCTATGTGTTCTTTGCTGGGGGATTGTAACTTTTCAGAGAGAATTATTTGCAGGATTCCACATGTTTTCAGAGGTCTTGAACTTACACAACTGTTGAAATGGCTTTCTCTTCCCCTTTGTGAAAATGTCCTTTTGTCTGTAATTGTGATTTTTATGAGTCCTGGACTGTTGGTATTCTTAGCTTCAACATGCAGGCTCAGCTTAATTTAAAGCCTCTCAGTTTTCCACTTAAGAACTGATGAATTAATTCACTCTTATAGAGTTGTTATAACCTGTGGATTTTTCTAAATCTTCTTTTTGAAACCTTTCTCTGATTTTCCTATTGGACTCAATGAATGTCTGAGAATGGGCACAATATCCCTTGCCACTTGTTCCTAATTGCGGCCTATATCACTGGCCACAATTTTCTCCTATTGCATGTGTTAAACATTGTTGAATCTTGATCAGAGTTGGATTATGTATGGAGGATGATGTGTTGCACTTTATTAAGTTGTGGGTGTAGTTCAGTCAGAGTTTCTACCTTATGAGTTTGTACTGTACTCTTCACTTCCCAGCGCCTCTCAGAAAAAAAGGAAAAATCAGAAATGGCAACAGCAATATCAATCAATAGATATCATTAGAATAAACATCTGATGCCTACTATGACATGTATATTATTAATCTCATAAAGAGGATTGGTAGGGTCCACATTGAACAACAGCAGCAACAATGAACAGCTATGAATATGATCTAGCATTGAAGAAGACAGGGCATAGCAACTATGCTCTCCCCTGCAGGAATAACTACAAAAACATAAATGGTAGGGGCATTAATCATATAAACTAAATCATTTGTCAAGATAATAAAATTAGAAAGTCAAAGAGCTTTTAAAATGTTCAAAAGACTAACAGAGGTACAGGAGAGAAGAAGGAAGTGATGGCCAAAAAGAAGGAAGAGGAAAAAATTAAAAATGAATAAATAACCAGACAGAGAAAGAGAACACAAAATTTTGGTTGTTGAAGTGGGGAGAGAGGGGAGAAGTAATAAGAGGAAAAATTAGAAGTCAAAACTAACAAAAAGTCAAATCAAAATATAAAAAAAACTTATTACTCTAAAGTCAAAATAACAAGCATGAGGAAAGAAGAAAATAAATAAAAAATAAAATGGAAGAAAAAGGTGATACATATGAAGAAAAATGTGAATACATATATTAACACACCCCCATATGCACACACATTCATAATCATATTCTATAGAAAAAGGAGAAAAGATAAAAAAGAAAAAGTCTAAAATTATTTATGAAAAAATGAAGGCATTGCTGCTGAGGTGATCAAAGATGATGACGTGGGTGGATGCTCACTGTCTACGCCACACTGTCCTTCTTTTCAATTATTCTTTGTTCGTGTGCCAAGGGCTGCAGGTTGTTTAACTCATCATCTTTGAGTTGCACTCTATGCTGACAGCTGGAGTGGACTGGAAATGAAACTCCTTGTATGGGCTTTCAACTTTCCTTTGGCAGTTTATGTTAGGACAGAATGGGAAATGGTGACAATTGGAGGTTTGACCATTCAAACTAGGTAGATTCTCTTAAGGGTGGGGCAGATGAAGAGTTCTAAACATTAAGTGCAGGCAACTGGCATTTAGTTCTTACTGATGTTCCAGACTTTCTCATGAGCTATCTGCTCTCGAAAGAATAGCTTCACCCACTGTATTGCCAGAGAGATATTGATCACTGCTGAGCATTTATGGGGGGAGAAGGGGATGTGTACTGAGATCTCTACTCTTGAGGCAAAGCAACCAACTCTTCACTCTTCTTGCATATTCCACCTTGCACAAATGTGGCCTTCCCAAAATCATACCCAGAGTGCAAATGTGCCCACCTGCCCATCTCTTGAAATTTCTCAGGTTAATCCTGCAAGTCTCCAAACCAAAGGGAAAGTGAGCCACACTTCCTATCCCTGGCCTGAATCTCCCTGGGCAAACTCCTATGTCTACCTCATCGAAACCATCCCTCAGGACAGAGAGAATTGGCTAATGCTCATTATTATCTCCAGGGCTCCTGCCAGAGCAGAAAGCCACAAAAAATGGTGACCCACTTCAGCTCTCTGTTCTCCAGCCTAGAAACCCAGAGTAGCACTCATACATGGACTCACTGTGCTGTCTCTGGGTCACTCAAGTTTAGACAGCCCCTTGTTCCATGGGTTTCCCCATTCCAAATTTTATTTGCAAATTGCAAATTTCTTTCTGCTTGGGTTGTCCCTTCCCTCTGTGGTAGATTACTGAGTTTTTTGTTTGTTCTTTTTTTTTTCTGTCCTATGTTCAAAGAACCTGAATTTCTGTCTGTGATTCTGATGTTGAGATTCAGTGGTATTACCTCTGTCATCCACCTCAATGGGAAGCACTGTAGAAATATTGCTTTTTGAACCCTAGTAACAGTGTAACTGAGATTGCACCCTTCCTTTACTCCACCACCTTTATACCTCCAAATGTGTACCATTTTTTAACATAAGGTCAGCCTATTTTTACTGTTAATGGAAAGCACTGTAAAAATTTCTCAAAAATATTCAAGTTTTATTATTAAACCTTCTTTAATGCAAGCACATTTCCAATCAAAGTTTACAAACTTCTGGAAAAATTTAAATTTGGGGAAGAAATTCAGGTATATGTAACACTTTTTAAATTATGAACTGGGGATTGGAGGGGGAGAAAGAAAAGTCAAAGAAAAAAAATGTGTATTTCCTGCTAAATGGCAATGATTTAATCAACTGGGGAAACTCTCTTTCCAGATGTTACCCTTGGAGCATATCTGGAGCAGCTGTGAACATTTTCTGATATTACAGGAGCTGCAAAATGTCCTTCTTTTAACTTGCCTCTTTTCCCAGAGACAACATTGGCAGGTAGAAATGGCTCTCCAAGCACAGTGAATGCACAGCTTTTAAAAAGAAGAATATGAAAGGGGAAGCAAAGGGTAGCATTATGGCTTAGTAGCAGTTTTCCGGAAATCAAAAATGGGAGTTATGTATATTCACACTCCTGTAAGTATTATTGTTTTTATTCTCTTCTTGGAGTTATGAAATATGAAGTTTATCTAAAGTTCATTTTTGTGAGGTTTCTTCCCTGTTGTTATCGTTTATTATAAAGATCTTAATGATAGATCAGGAGAAAATACAGGACAGATTCTCACCTAAGAATAATAGTGATGCAAGACAAGTTTATCTTCCTCATCTTCCATAGCCCCCTTTCTTTCCCTGCCCCAGTGTGCCCTCTCTTTTATATGCCATGTGGCACATAATCTTTATTCCCTCAACAAATCTGCTCACAAAAGATTTTATTTTTTTTTCATGAATTTATACCCAAATGTTATCTCTCTAAAGTTTATTTGCATTTTAAACCTTATCTCAGTCTGTGGAAGCAAAGAATTTAACACCCTGTTAAGGGGATTTTAAGCATCAGTTGGCAGGCAGGGGAATGTTTTCTGCAAGCAAATCCTTTTTCTACTTCTCAGAAATTGTATTCTCTGTAGTTGCTTCTCCATGTGGGAAAGAAAAATAGTTTAGAAATGAAATCTCTAGGTTTAGTACCCAGCAGACGTGAGTTTGGATCCCCTCTTATGCCACTTACCTCTTGAATGATCTGGGGAAACTCATTTAACCTCTCATTTTCCATTTCAGATAAGTGACTTACTTAGTAATCAAACCTACCTCATCAGACTGCTGTGAGAATTGAATGGGTTATTGACTAAAGTATATGATTAATAAATAGTAACTATTATTATGGCATTAGTTTGGTTTTAGCTGAAGAGTTCAAGTATTCGATTTACCTTTAATTATTTTTGGATAGATTGCATGTCTTATTCATTCTAATATGAAATGCTAACAGATCTTAAAATGTCCACCACCCCAGATGGCTGCCTGTGTCCAATCAGGCAGGGTTAGAATTCTTAATATTTCCACTGGAGTGCCTGCCTGTCATATTCTATTCAGCATTTTCTCTATCCTTCTTTGCATTAGAATCAATACTCACCTATAGATGTTTGGCCTCCTCTGACAGCAGAATGCCTGAGAATAGGAATGCTTCAGACTCAGCAAGAATAAAGCAGATTAGAGAGCAAAGAGCATCATCTCACAGATTAACCTAATCTCAGCAGCATGGAGATGCAAACTGCATACTTTCTCACCAACCAGTGTTGATTCTAGACCCAAAACTGAGACCTGTCTTGACTGGCTTTCTGAAATGACAGACTAGTATGCAGTGATAATTCCAAAACGTTCTTATTGCTCAAGATGATGGTATCTGGCTAATATCTTAATATGAATCCCATCCCATCTTCATATTCTTTCAGCAAGCATTTCCTGGATGCCAACATTAGCCTATCAAGAATCAAGACAATAATGAATATATTCATCCAGGATATGTCCTATGTTTTAATAACAAAATCTAACATGGGAGGAGAGAAACTATTTTATGGCTCACTTCTCCAAAATTCTTCCCTTCATTTCATGTTTTATTCTAATATTGCCTAAGTCTCTAATCTTCCAATAACAAAATTGACGAGCTCTAAAGTTCAATTAATTCTTCCTTAATTATGATTTCAATATTTCCCACACACTTTTTATTCTGATTGTCACTAAATTAATTCAAAGTCTCTTGTTTTTAAACTAAATTTAATTTGAGTGACAGGTATTTTTAGGTCATCTTCCTTTTTGTTGTTCATATACACATAAATAAATGAACAAAACATGCATGTACACATCTTACCATTCACATTATCCACTATAAAAATTAAAATTCCAACAAATATATGTAATGATGTAATTGGTTGAAAAACCAATTGTGATTCAAGAATTGAGCAACCTCAATTCTTCAAACTGAATGAGAGTTTCCACCTGGCTCTCCTAGTGGAATAGTGGGTTTTGTAAGTGGCAACAAGGAAACAGAACAATAGAGAAAAAAACCTGGTCTGTGAAGGTCAGGTTACTTCAGTTCCTTTTCTTCTAAGGGTTAAAGCAGAGGGACTTTCTTCTACTAATTTGAATTGCTGAGAAGTAAACTCAGTTCTTGATCCCACTAAGAAATCCCTCTGCCATTAAGTTGCACACCAGCCCTGGGACTTCCTTATTATTCTTTCTTAGGTTGACTGGACTCTCCTGTTTTTCAGGAGATTTTCCAGGGGCAAAAATGTTCTGTTTGAGGATTTACCTGTTACCTTAAAGTTTCAGTTTAATTATGTGCAATTTACCACAACAAACTCAGATTTGGTTTAGGTTGGTGTTGGGGCCTAATGCAAAAATTCAGTCCAACACAATGAACCTCTCATAATTTGTATTTAACAATACAAATATTAATTCCTGGTAGAGTAAGTTCTGAACATGAAAGACTTTGAAAAATATTATGAAAATACAAGATATTAAAGTATTAATTTATAGTATTTGATTAGAAAATGAATGAACACTATATAAAGTGAAAGATTCATAAAGGGAAACTAATTAATCTATTTTAAAAAGTTCTGCTCATCAAGCAACATTGCAACACAGTACAAGCAGACTCCATGCACCGAAAAGACACTTGATTTGTGACACATAAGCTGCCTGCAGAATTCAGAATGATTTGAAATCCCATAGGGAAAAAATGGGCAAATTTCTACTTTGATCAAGAGAAGGTAAGCACTCTTTTACACCTGAGGACTGGCAAGTTTTAGCACTGAAAAATAACTGTTGTTAAGTTATAGGAATTCTCTTACGCTGCTGGTAAAAACAAGTAAATGAATGGGAGTGTATTAAATATGATATGTGTTCTGGAGCACAAGCACAAAATGAGCACAAGAATTTAATTTTTCTCTCATGAAAAGTGCAAATTTTTGTATCCCTCTAGCTTGGGAGTCTTCAAAGAACCTAACCTCTATTTTATTATTTCATCATTGTGGCAAGCCCGAGACAGAACACTATGAATTATGGAAACAGTGAAGAATGTCTTGATAGATCAAGATGAAAAAGAGAATTCAGAGATATGATCATCACCTAGAGATGTTTATGAAAAATTCTATCAACTCAATAATCCATTAAATAGGTATGTATTGTAAAACTACTATATATAAAGCACTAAGTTAGAATCTTTCTCTGCATGACATTCTAACATAGTTACCATCTTTAGAGTTGATTATTCAGATAAAACCAAGGTTTAAATCACCAAGAAGGATATTTTACTTGCCAATAAGTAATTACGCATTTGTGAAATATGATAGAAATTTTTAAATATATGCAATTTTTCCTACTGAAAACCTGGAGAAGGGAATTAGTTCATGCCTTTTTAGAAAACTAGTATCTAATACACTTCTTTAATCAAGACATTAGTTAATACTAATTTATTAATTGATTAGTTCATGTATTTTTTCATTCATTGTATATGTTGTGAACTTCAACATGTACCAGTTACCATGCTGGAATCTAAAAGAAATAATAATAATTTTAAAATATTTTTTTTAAATGCTGGACTTTTGTGGGAAAAGACATATAGACACAGTTATAAATGAAGGGGAAATACAATGCTTAAGGTATATCCATAACATTGTTGGATCTCAAAGGAGAATTAACTATTTGATGAAGTTTCAGAAGCCAGAATAATCTGATAGATGGCAAGAAGACTGTCATAGGAAATGGTCCTGTACAAAAATAGGAAGGAGCTGGTAGCACATTGTAGGCAAATAGCAGAGTATAAAAAAGGCTTGAGATGAGACAGGACATTGATGGGTTAAAAACTAATAGTATTTGGAATGAAATATTTCCATCTCAATACATTTTGTGTGCATATTTTTGCAACAAAGAAGTCAGATCATCAAACACCTTCATTTTGGCTCCATGTTTAATGTTTAGAACTACAGAAGAGAAAAAGAGGAATTGAAGGAGGGAAAGAGGTTGGTGGAAGGAGGAGGGGGGAAGGTAACAGAAGACAAAAGAGGGACAATGAGAAGAAAGCTTTATGGAGAATCCTGTGAAATACAAATGCATCTTTGAAACTCTAAGTGGGTCTTGATCAACTAGTTGCAATAATTATACTGCAGGAGATTTGTTAGTGTATCAACTTACTAATTACTCTTTCCTTATTTTCTATTCTCTCACATGTACTTGAACATAATTTTAAAAAGAGAAGAAAAGCAGTTACTAGCCATTAATTCAAATTCTGGCAGTATAAATATATTATGAATTGTAAATTAAGTATAAATAGATTAAATTATTCTAGATTAATGTTTGCTTCTGTTCCAAGAAAGTCTTTGTGGTGGTCTGACATGAATACTCCACAATGTTCAATAATTACTCAACTAAAGCATCATTACTGGTGCAGTATTTATTTCTGACGTCTTTCTAAAGCTCGTTTTAGATGACAGCATTTTAATCAAGAAGAACTAAGGCAAAAGGTTATTCCAGTTCAAATAATTATATTTTATCACAAAATCAAAGCCATAAGTTTACCAGAAAAAAAGTTCCATTCTATGTCCTAAGCTCATAAAAACGTATTTGACTAATATAAGTGATTTTAATGATAACAAAAGCACAATGCAGACTAATATAAAACTGAAAGAACTTTTCCTCTCAGGAATTTTCTCTGCATTCTTCACAGTCTAAGACTGATAAGAATTGAGAGCCTACTTCTGGATGCCCCCTTGCGCCCTAAACAAAACAAAATGAAGCAACAAAACAAAGCAACAAGAAAGGATTTTCCATTTACTCTATGACACCTATCTATACAGTTTAAGATTTGTTCAATTATTCGGAGTTTGCACTTGCATCTTTCTTCTTCACTAGAAGGTGTTCATGTGCTGCTCTTGGCTCTAGTCCTTGTGTTTAACCCTTTGGTATAAGAGACACAAGCAAAGAATGGAGGAAGGATAGATAGCATAGAGGGAAGGGAGGGGTGGGGGCGGGTGGGGGGTAAGAATAATAACAGAATGTGTGACAGATACTATTGCCCTGTGTACATGTATGAATGCACAGATGGTGTGACTCTACTTTGTGTACAACCAGTGAAACAATAGCTGTACTCCATTTGTGTTCAATGAATCAAAATTAAATAAAAAAATAATAAAAACATAAAAATAAAAATAAAAATTGTGAAGATAGTACAGAGAGTTCCCATATGCCCTGAACCCAGTTTTACCTATTATTAACATTTTGTATTCATATGGTATTTTTATCACAATCAATAAATCAATACCAAGGAAAAAAAAAAAAGAGAGACACAAGCAAATGGTGTTTCTCCTTGGTCTCTATGGGCAATGGCTGTCTTCCCTAACCTCTCAACAACTACTAAAGGATGCTTGTCTGTGCTAGACACTGCTTCTGTACAACAGCTTCTTGACCATATGCAATTTTAATCCCTTTATCTAAGCAATTGAACTATTAATTCAAAGAAAAATAGCATCATTTAGTGACTGACTTTAACATATGTAAGCTTATGCTACATATTTTTATTAATACTTTAATTGTACATAGAAACTTTGGAAATGAAGAGAAACTAATATTTATGCAGATGCGTTTTCCATATTTGTGTTCTTGAAGGTGAGAACACTGGTTGTAAGAGACAAGTTCTGCCTCCTCAAATGTTGAAGTTTGAACATTAGAGAAACATGTAGGCAAATGTATAAAGCAGGTTTTATTTAAGAATAGTAACACAGGCTTCCCCCAGGAGGAAGAAAGGGGCCAGAGCTGGTATCCTAGTATCCCAAAAAGTAATAGCATCCTGCCCCTTTTATACATTTCAGACTTTTTTTGTTCCCCTGCTCTTTCCCTGCTTATCTCCTTCCTGTGAAAGTGACTAGGCCCAGAAGATGCTGGTATGATGGCCAAAAGGTGAGAAGCAGATGGGCAGAGGGAAGGGGTAAATGAAGTGATCCAGGCAGTAATCAACCCAGGAGTCATTAATTAACAACTCCCTGTCTGCAACCTTTTGGGAGAGGAGGTATGGGCATTCAGGAGACATTGGTAATCAGAGCATTCAGGAGACATTGACATTCCAGTTTCCCAGAGTTGGTCTCCAACTTCCCTGACCCAAACTGGCCTCTATTTTCTCGACCTGGCCTAATAGCCTATCTATTCTGACTAACTGTCTTTAATTCTTGCTTCAAAAGTGCAATTAAAGAAATGAACTTTATTTCATCATCTAACATTATTTCTATTTTTTCTGATGTGTTTATGCTCCCAGTGGTTTCTTTTAAAATTTACACTTCAATGTGGGTGGAAGAGAAGAGTAAAGGATGATAAAGTGTAGTCAGTTTGATTAAATGGTGACTTGATTCTCCAACAAATGTTTGTACTCTAGTATTAATAAAAATGAAAGACAAATTATTTTGTTATTAATTTCTTTCTGCTAGCTTGGGTTCATTTCTCAATTGTGTAGTTTAATAAATTCAAATTAACATATCATTCTTCAGTGGTTTGGAAAAATACAATTAAAAGGGTACAACTTTTAAACAGAACCCTTGATTTTTCTATAGTTGGCAGCTAATTAAGTAAATAAATTTATTCACCTAACCAGTGGCTTTTAAAACATATATTTTATACTATGTGAAGAATTATTTTAAATTTTAAATTATATTTTTGAAGATTTCAGAATCAGAGCTTTTAATTTTAATTTTAGTAGTGACATCCAAAAAGGAGGGAGATTGTAACTTAGGAGTCCATCTATGGCCTGTCCCACCACTTCTTCCTGATGAATGAGTAGAGGGAGGAAAAGAGGGAAGATAGTCACTGCTAGGAAATGCAGGCCATCTGACACCTCCAGTGCAAGATGTAGGAGGTATTGGTCTAGCCTAAGCTGGAGAAGAGCTCTGAATCAAATATGAGACTGAGGTTTCCCTAAAATCCTACACAATAAAAGTGACTACTTAAAGAAAAATGACAATATTTTGGCAGCAAGTAGAGATATTAAGGAAGTGAGCAGACTCCAAGGAAAGATGGGAGAAGTTGAGGGGAGGATTCAGCATATTATAATAGGGACTGTTATTACTAAAAGAAAACTTCTCATGTTTTCCCTTAGTGAATAACCCTCATCAACAACAAGTACATATACCTATCAAATTAAACACATTTATATATATTCAACATAGCCTCTAGCAAGTATCATATTTTCCTTTCATGGGTCTAGACTCTACTTATTTTTGTCCTTTTAGATCTTGTAATTTTTTCCAGGATCCCATGTTAAATTGCAAATATCAATATGGTAAGGGAGAAGTATTATTCAGATAAATGTTTTCATACAGATTATTTTTAGTGGTAGCAATATTTTATAAATCAGTGTTTCATAAGGCTCTTTCACAATTCCCACAAAAAGATCTATTTATATTTAAATGTAAACACTTTCTACCTCCTTAACTAAAAAATAGACACAGCTAGGGATACATGTCTATCTTTGTCTTGGCACACCTGCATATCCTGTTGGTCCTCTCTCTCTTCTAAGTCAATTTAGCTGAGAGTTCTACTTTATACCAAACAGGTCATCCTACTTGACCTACTACAAACCCTGACCTTAAAAACCTGATACTCTTATGGAGATGAGTACTATATTTCAAAGACTATATTTCAAGTTTTCTGTAACAAGGAAGTCAGCCACTGTCACTTGCAAGTTTTTCAGATGCCAGGGCAGACAGGGGAGTGGAAAAGTTCCACAGTGCATAAAAGGAAAGATTTAAGGGATGTCCCATTTGCAGACTCTTGGCATTAGGCAACTGTAACTTGGCTAATGAAAACTGAGATACCTTCTGGAATTGATTAAGGGTGTGCATTTGTTTTTCTCTGGTTGATCATAAGTTGGAAATGGGAACAAAAACTAAGGAAGCTATCAGTTATGGATCAAATTCTGGCCATCTTAGACTAACTCTTGGAGGGGCTGTTTTTTGACTTTCTGAACTGTTAGTAAAGCTATCAGACTGACTTCTAAGCGTCACTCATGGCAAGGTGGTGGTTCCCTGAGTTAGCATACAAAATGGGTTGGTTTCCTTGACAGGTTGCTGTAATTGTCAGACTATATAAACTATTGTATAGTTTGTGTCTTGGATCCTGTTACTTTGGTCATGTTGTCACCTACTCACCTGAACCTTTAATTGCATCATCAATCAGAAATCATCATCTCTTTCTCTTTTTATCTATGGTAATCTATTATGCTTATTTATTTCTACGTAATATTTATGTGTTACATGTGTTTGTTTTATATGCATATAAATATATGTACAAACATGTTTATATACACATTTGATTACATAGTGTTTAGTAGATGATGCAGATGTAGTTGTAGGTTGAAAGGAGATTAGAAGATGAATAGAACATAACATTTTTCAAAATAATCTTATAGCCTGTAAAAGCTATGGTATATAATAATTTGGTTTGGTTCCATGACAGGAACAATAGACATAATGGTTTGAGAAACAGACATAGCTTTTAATTTTTCAGAAATTGCTGTCAATAACAATGATGGAAAATTAACTAAACATGCTCTTATAATATAGTGCAAAATGTTAAATGAAGGCAAAGCAGGATCAGATAGTATAGGTGTACTAGTCCATGTCTTAATCCACGTGCTGCTGGTCTAAAAGAACACTGGAGACTCTGTAAATTATAGACAAGAGAAACATGTTTGACTCATTTCTGTAGGCTGGAAAATTCAAGATAAGAGGCTGAATCTGGTGAAGACCTTCTTTGCTTGTGTCTTTGTGTGGTAGAAAGCATCATATGGGAAGAGAATAATAGAGAAAAGAGACAAAACTCCCTGAGATAACTTTCTCAGTCTCAGAATAACAAGTCCTTACAGCCCCATCTTTTTCTTTTCTTTTCTTTTTTTTTGTGGGGGGGTACTAGGGATTGAATCCAAGGGCACTCCACCACTGAGCCACATCCCCAGCCCTATTTTTGTATTTTATTTAGAGACAGGGTCTCACTGAGTTGCTTAGGACCTCACTAAGTTGCTGAGGCTGGTTTTGAACTCGTGATCCTCCTGCCTCAGCCTCCCAAGCTGCTGGGATTACAGGTGTGCTCCACTGTGTCCAGCTAAGCCCCATCTCTTAATGCTGCTACAATGGCAATTAAATTTCAATGTGAGTTTTGGAGGAAACATTCAAACCATAGCAGTCAATTGATGCTATATAACAAACTCTTCCACAGCTGTCCATCTTAAAACGGCATTCATTCATTCTCATGGATCTGCAGGTGGCTAGAGCAGTCATACTTTGGCTGAGGCATCTGGGGCCTGCTATTTCATCATGCAGTCCTCCTCCTCCTGTATCTTATCCTCTTTGTATTTTCAGGCTGGACTGGGCATGTTCTATTTATGGTGATGGTCAGTGTATGAGAGGGAGCTGAAAATAAAAGCCTGAGACTTGGAAAGGGAATTTCTACTTGTATTTCATAGGCCAAAACAATGCCACATAGTAAAATAGTCTCTCTCCCACACAAAGGAAAAATAAAGTACAGGATGAACATGACCAACCTATTCATGAAAGGACTGCAAAATTACATGGTAAGGTGTGGTGAAATTTGGGGGCCAATAATTCAATTTTATGTAAATGGAGTATTAAAGAGAGGCTACTAAAGGCTTAACATGTAAGGATCAAATTAAGATTGATGTCTGTTTCTTTCTCCTACAGCTATCGGCAGACATTGGTGCTGAACTGCAGAAGGCATGTTACAGGTGGGAAACAAAACTGTTTTTGTAATGCCCAGAAGTTTAGATAACAGAATTAAAAACAGGAAACAAAATGAAACAAAATTTAAAAAGCAACAGTGTGTGAAATCCGAAGCCTAGAAAACAAGGTGAAGCTATGGGATCAATTAGGATTCTGAGAAATCTTCCTTTTGTTATGTTGAAAATTGTCGAGAATGTCACTGAAGAATGTATGGAGTTGCTTGGTGACATGATCACTCTGACACAGTGATGAAGAAGAAGACAGGAGGCAGAAAATAAGTCAAAAGTGACACAGTGATATAATTTGCATTTTAGTTACCCTTTCTCCTTTTGTAGTCATTCAATTGGAAACTTGCATGAATTTATTAAGAAAATATTTAAGGAAATGATGATTTAAGCATCACTTAATTTTAAATTTACTTCATTATTAGACCTGGAGAACAAAAAAATGTCTCAAATAGAGAACAGATCATTCCATATTTTCTACCATGTCATGCTTTTTTCCATTTTCCCCTGCCAACTTCTTGCTTCTTCTACATCTAGTCTCTTAAAAAAGGATACTTCTTATTTCTGTGGATTCCCTCACTGAAATTGAGAGAAGCATCACTTTTCCACAAGCCAAATGAACAAGATCATCATTACTTGATGCCCTTAAATAAATGCATTAGTCAAACTGACAATTCCATTGGCAATCAATAAAGACATACAAAAATGGCTAAAGCAAGTAGTGAATTCAGAAAAGCAGTCTGGTTAAACAATTGCTCACCTAACTGAACTAGATTAATAGTGATTGATTTCAAGTACACCTTACAGAGCATATTTGTCTAACTGTTCATCCATTCCCATCTCCTTTCACCTTGCTTCTTTTCCTCAGTGTCAGTTTTCCCGATGACCTACAGATTTAGTGAAAGAGCTAATTATAGTGTCTTACTTCCTCAATATAAACTGGAAGTTCTAACCATATTAATTTCACTGATGCATTGAAGAATTTCATAATTTATATGAGTAACGATAGTTAATATTTGCTTATGTCAAAATATTATAATTCTATAAATTTTCCATGGGTACTTGATCGAAACTTCTGGAAGAAGATGAATAAGCCCTTCCTTGCCATTTCTTCATTGTCTAATACAACTCAATCTTAGGTACATTCGAATCTTTCATTTTTAATAATATTTCTCTCATCTTCATTATTTTGAGCCTTTATTATTTGCATTTTCACTTATTTATGATTTCTGTGTTTTTTTAATTCACTCAAAAACTCTTAAAAAAAGTACTGAACACCTACCAGAATTATGCATTAAACATTGCTTTAAAACTGAGAATGAGGAGTTATAATTATGGACAAAATCCAATATTAAGTATTTGATAGATGTAGCAGAGTAAACATTACAGAGGTACAAAAATGGACCGAACTGCTGGGAGAGCAGGAGACTTTTGTTGGAGCTTTAGATCAGTGGAACTTCATCAACTACTCAATAAAGGAGGTGTTCAGAACCAAGACAATTACATACACAGATGCTAAGAGTGGAAATTTATAGAAAAAGAGACCACAAATGGTCAAAGTTAGGTACAGGCTACGCTGCAAAACAATTTTTATAAGTCGTGGTACTTTGGAACAGAAACAAGTTGTAGCTCATGAAAAAAGAAAGCAAGGAAATATGTATTATGTATATTGCCCCTAGACTAACCAGGATATCCAGATAAAAAAAAAATTCCTGGAGTTTGAAATGAGAAAAAAATGCAAAATCCTACCACTACCACTGCCTCTGTGGTTTGAATACTGCAGCACGAGTCACCACACTGGATGTGCACAAATTGGACAAGGGGTGTTTTATATAAAGTACCATGAACATCAGAGATCACTCTTCACAATCCTTGCTATATATGCATCATTAACTCCCAACTCAGTGTCCAGATCAGACATGCTTGATACTTCATACCATGCTACATCCTTGCTGCTATGAGAACGGGAAAGAAAATGTGTAGCACTTTCAACCTCCACTGTCAGCACAATGGTTGATTTTGTGCTTCAGTTTGGCTAGTCACAACATTCAGAAATTTAGTCTAACATCAATCTAGATGCTTCTATAAGGGCAGTTTTAGATGAAATTAACATTAAAATTAGTAGATTCTGAGTAATGTGGGTTCCTCTAAAAAAGGGAATGAGTCTCATCCAATTATTTGAAGACCTGAGTAGAAAAAAATGACCAACAAACAAACAAACAAACAAACAAACAAAAGCTGACATCCTCAGAAGAGCAAATTCTAAGAGCAGATGTTTCTTCAAACTGTATCTCCTCTTGGGACCTCCATCCTGCCAGCCTACTTTGCAAATATTGGCTTGCTAGACTCCAGGTCATGTGAGCTAGATTCCCTTGGTTCTGTTTCTCTAGTGTTACTTCACTAACTATGGTACCTATTGTGATTCTTAAGATGTAGAATTTCAGTGAAGAACTTTCTGAATTGATTCTGGGATTTCTGGAATTAGTTACTAACCCTACTAGATTAAAAGACATTAATGACTTTTTTCCCATAGTAAGAGAACACTGTCAGTCCAAAGCATGATATGGCAATGAAAATTCACACAATTTCACCAGCAGATATCCTTAGTCAAAAACTTATTTGAGGCAAGGTAACAGATGTCTATATATAACATACCTCATAACATTTGGTCAGACTAATAATTATAATTAGACTGGCTGGTTACTCCTTAGACTAGTAGAGAAAGAAAATTACATGCTAATGAATTCACATTTCCAGCTAACGTACTACCTAAATGATTTGAAAGCTTTTGTGCCTGCCCTGAAAGAGACCCTTATATCCCATAACTGCAGACATGAGACTGCTGAAAATCAAACTCAGGATCTCAGCCTCCAAGTGACTGAATTATAATGCATAATTGGATTTTCAGCCTTTCGCCAGGAAGGTCTACTGTTAATGTGAGGGCATTGATTGGGAATAAATGGAATCATGAATATTAGAATGGGAATGTATAGGAAGAACCTGATGAGGCTGTGGATACTGAAACTAAATTCCAACGAGATTTTGCAAGTGAAAGCTGACTTTCCATTCCTATCTGTGGAGATTAACTCTTCAGTGGTTAATCTATGGAGGTTAACTGTTTGAAAGGCCTCTAATAGTTTGGTTGGTTGATTGACAGGAATATGGACCTCATGTACTTTATAGTGAAAAAAAACTGAAATGCCAGATCTGGCTTGGTTTGTTTAGAGGAAAGGATTCTTAGGAAGATCAGAATGGTAGAGTACATTTGGCACTTATGATTTATTCAGCTACCCTGGATGGAACAGGAGGACACACCCTTCATCATGACTATGAAAAATAAATTTAGGAGGGGATCCCCATAAACCTTGAAGAGTTCTATAATTGCTTTTCTCTGTAAACCAAAACTTACAGTGGGAATTGCTGCCCATGTATTGGGAAACTGAAATGCTGTGGGTATAATTGCATATCAGGATTGGGTCAAGTGGAGGCAATCAATTGACAGAGGCACAATGGGTATGGATACTGTAAGTAGCAGCAAAGAAGCAATCAGAATAGTCTGACTTGCCGGGTGCAGTGGTGCATGCTTGTCATTCCAGTGGCTTAGGAGGCTGAAGCAGGAGGATCACTAGTTCAGAGTCAGCCTTAGCAAATTAGAGAGGCCCTAAGCAAATCAGAGAGATCGTGTCTTTAAATAAAATTTAAAGAAAGGGCTGGAGATGTGGCTCAGAAGCTAAGCCCCCCTGAGTTCAATCCACTGTACCAAAAAGAAAAAAAGTCTGACTTGATGATACCTATTACACTGGCTGGTTCATCAGTGTTTCTAAAAGTGAAGTAAATGGGAGGTCTATTAAATTATTATTGGACCTGTATACCTCTTTCAAGACCTGAGGTATAGAGGGTAGTGATTGCCACCAGTCTCATTTCATTTACATGGTTGCCATCCACAAAAGAGAGATGGATCATGGAAAATTACAGTTGATTAAAGTAAGTTTAACCAGATGGTGACTCCAATTAAACCGGGGGTACACAATGACTTAAAATGCTTGAATAAATTAACACATTCACAAGTACAGGGTATGTGCCTATTCATCTGAAATATACTTTTTCTCCATCTCTATTTGTGAAGACCACAGAAGCAGGTTCTCATCAGCAGAGAAGGCCAGCAATACACCTTCACTGTACTTCCTCAGGAATACATTGACTGTTTAACCCTCTGTCATAATTTAATTCATCACAGGGATACTGATCATCTTCATTTCCATAAGACATCACACTAATCCATTTCATTGATGATATAATGCTGTTTGTGCCTAGTGAGCAAATCCATTGATTTAAATGTTAATCTACCCCCCAAAATGCTGTCTCAGAGACAGAATAATGTAAGACCAAATATATTAGTATCATGGTCAAGTCAAGAAGTTGACACCTAAAATTTTTATACACACACATATATATATGTATAAAAATTTGCAGAGTACATTTTAATAGTTTATATATATACTATTAAAAATATATTAAACTGTATAGATACATAGTTTATATATATATATATCTTCTGTTGGTCTGTTTTTCTGGAGGACTCTAATACATTAATACATAGGACTGAATCACCAAGTTTCCCAGGGTCAGTATTCCCTTAACATAATAAGTGCTTCAAAAAGCTGCATGGCCAAATGTGTCACTAAGCAATGCAGAAGAGATTGTGCTTCAAGATTTCAGTGACTTTAAATGACAAAAACGCATTTCTTCCTTCTGTACAGCATACTTCACAACTGGCCAGTACCTCTATGGAATTGTCTAACAGTTTTCCTTACTGGAGGACCCAGATTGACAGAGCAATATTGTCACCATTTTCTGGGCCATTTCCAATTACAATGGCAAAAGTAACAGAGACTGAGAGAAACATGAACTAACTTTTGAGCAACCCACTCTAACAAATTTTATTGGTTGAAACAAGTAATAAGATCAGTTCTGAATTCACAGACCTGGGATATCATAATCCAAATATACCTACTTTTGATTCATTAATATTATAGAAAGGTGTTTCTGATAACTGAGAGGACACAACTGTATAGAGATAGTCAGAGTCTGGTGAACAAGCACTCAGTTTCGAGAGCTATTTTAGTAATCCAAAGAAGAAATGCTAAGTGATTATTCACATAGTAGTGTTAAAAACCAAAAAAAAAAAAAAACAAATTAAAGAATCAAAAAGATGAAGAAATATTTGGAGTGATTATGAAAAAAGAATGAATAAGGCATTTTGTCCAGTGGGGTCTTGAGCTTTATATGAGAAGAACAGGTCAGTGATGAGACCTAGATATTTAGTTTGGATAACTGAGTAAGTTTGAGTTCTTTTTTACATGGCAAATTTAGTGACAGTTGACCATCCTTATTCATTTATATGAATCACATCCAATCTGTAAGATGCTTTGTTTGATAGGGATAAAATTCAGTCACTAGCATTTTGAGTCTGAGAAACCACAGGTTTCCAAGAAGTGTGAAGTAGGAAAACTGACTGGAGCTAGGTTTTAGTAATATCAGAATATCCTTGGTAGTTTTGTTTATGATACCTGAATAGAGAAGAAAGAAAATAAGGTGGAACACAGATCCCCACATTTAAATATTCCCCAATCAGAAGAGAAGGAAATTGAGGAAACAAGCACAACAAAATGAACTAACAAAATCAGAATTGACAGACACAAAGGTACAAAGCAGCTCAGGATAGAATGTAGTCAACACAAAACCAAGTGAAGAGAAAATGGGCTCCATTTCTTGAAGGAGAAAAGTTTCAATCTTTAAGAAGAAAAATAAGTGAGGAAAGGTATGTTTAAGTACAAAGTACTGTCCTAGGATGATCATAACTCTACACCTATGGCAGTCATGGCTGTTGACAAGGGTTTCTTATTAAGCCTGTATGCTGTTAGGTGGCATATTTTGCTTGGTTATGAACTTGGTTCTTAAAATAGAAACTTCGCTGTTATTATAAAAATATTGTGTGCCTTTGACATATGACTAGACCCTCTGGGTATGAGTTGACATGCCATAAAGAAGAAAACATCTGTCCTTGAGAAGGATTTGAGTGACAAATTGATGGGAATTTATAATAGAGAACAACACTTATAGACATATTTTACAATATTCACTGGGCACAACTTAACATCATTTTAGAGTTATATATCTAGTTATGGAGAATATAGCAAGAAGACACATTTTGACATGTAGGGCTAATGCTATTTGAGAAGGGAGAAGGTTTTTGTTTATAGAACTATCTGCAAATGGAAAGATGTGATTAGCTTCTGTTTAAAAGTTATGATTGCATCTTTTTTATTTTTTAATTTTTACAGACTTCATTTTGATTCATTGTACATAAATGACCAAACAGAACATTTCTCAAGGCACCCATGATTACAATATTATGTGAAATTATCATTTCTATAAAGGTAAAGTACTTTATGGATTATACTCATCTCCAAACTCATCAAGTTATACACATTAAATATGTATAGCTTTTTGTATGTCAAAAAGAAAAAAAGAATTAGATACCTGGGTGAAAATAAAAGGAATATGAGAGCTTTAATAGATTAATTTCTTCTATAAATCCAAAACTGCTAAAAATAAAGTGATTAATTAAAAAAATTAAATAAAAACAAGTGATCAATTAATTTATGTCTATAAGAAATCAAGTGGCATCTGAGTATTATATTCCTTATGTGTGCCACACTGAAACATTATTTTTATTAAATTTAATTTAATTTATAAATCTCAGAATATGGACCATTTAGAAATATATCTACTATAGTTGATTTTTGTAATGTCACAATTAAATTTATTTTAGTTGAAGGGCTTTTCTGTAATTCAAGCAATGTAGTGATTTTCATACAAATCGGTAACTGGAAGAGAAAAAGGATTTTGTTTAGCAAAGAGTTTACATTGACTTATATTCACTTTCTAGCACACTAAAGCAAAAAACCCCTCTGCGTTCTAGTTGATCTCTATCTCTTTTTTTTTTTGGTGACATTAGAGAACAAACCAGTTTCTACAGTGTCAAGGACAAAAGAAATAAAGAATAAATTGTATTTATGTGGAAAAAAGCAATACAAAATAAAAAGTCAAACCTGTTGTCATTGTTTTTTGCATCAATGCCATATTATAAGAACGGACTTACAGTATAGAAGGAGACATTTTTTTAATGTTCCTTGCTACGTTAGAAAAAAATCAGAGAAGAATAAAGAAAGAATAGAGGAAACTATATAACAGTGCTAATGGCTTCCTCTGTGACCTTGGGCAAGTCACTTAACCTCCTGGTGACTCAGCTTTTCCATCTGTAAAACTGAATGGTAATTACCTCATTTATTCTGCTCTCAAAAGGCTACCATTTGTATAAGCCTTGTTCAGCACCAAGGTCGTTTCTTCAAGGCTTCCTTCTTTTCATAACCTGATGTCTATTTTTCACAATTTAAATAATGATTAATGTGATCACTGTAACCAAATGGAGGGAACTGCATAAGTTATCCACTTCTGCTGTACAACAGCTGATAGCTAAGCCTTAATAATATATGCCTAATATATTTTCCTTGGTGTAAAAGAGTATAGATGAGAGGAAAAAGCCAAAGAACAAGAAAAAACTACATGTAATCAGATATCGCCCATCAGTTATTTCTTGGTGGTTTCTGTATTTTAATTCAGCTTCTAAAAAATTTACAAACTCATCGAACTCAGAATCAGACTTCAAGAAGACGACACCATCTGCCGTGGAGACCCATTTTTACTGAATCTTCTCTCAGTGTTACTCATGAGGTCATCTAGTTACCTCACTCTTATCCTTCAGAAAAATGCAAACAGATGTTCCACTGTTCTTCTGTGTATCATCAGATCTGACTAACAACAGTAAAGTTCAAATTGGTAAATCTTCCCTGGTCTACATTATATCTTCCAAATAACTTTGAGTCTCCCTAGTTTCTTGACACCACTTTTATCATTCAGTAAACACATTGATTACTTGACAAAGAAGATTTCAGCTAAATTGAACATTTTTAAGATCGATTTAGCCACTGTCTCACTATTTGAAAAACTAATACAATTTTAAACACATTTATTTCTCTCACATCCAGAATATTGGCCGAAAAATGCACTTTCAAGCCAGAGCATAAAACTCTTCAATGATTCTTACAACCCTGTACAAACAATTATTTTACAATTAACACGTAGGATTGTTAATCCTAGAAAAGTGTCCAAGCAATAGAGAGATGTATTGTTTATATATGATGCATAATTATGTTTGATATTTCTGGTTACTGATTTAAAAGGAGAAATTGAAAGAAGGAGGTGTTAGCCAAATCAACTGAAAATTAGGAAACTCTTGCTGGGTTAATAAATTCCATTATGATCCACATTCCCAGAATATGCTTGGTTTTACTATTAAATATTTATTATGCCAAAATTCCACAAAGAAAACAATGCAATGGCTTTATACTGTGTCTTACACTGTCTCAAAACATGCTGTTCAAAGCCTTCTAACATAAGGAATAAGGACCACCTGCCCTTGTTTCAGTTTTCTGGAAATATCACCTAACTTTTCACCTCATAACAGAGGTCCCCTTCTCTCCAGGCTCCCATAAATTTTTCTTACTTTTCTTAAATCCTTACCAGTTTTCTTGTGGCTTTCCAGCTTTTATTGTCAGTCTCCTTGTGGCCTTGTAGCTTCAGCCCTCTGCTCCATCCTCCACCCAACATCACATGTTTAGGTGGTTAGTGAAAAATCTCACTTTGAAGTGCTGGGTTCTGCTCTGGTTTGGGTAGCCAAACCTAAAGGCTTTAAATGGTAACTTTACAAATTATGCCTCATAAGTTTATATGTTACTCATTTGAATAGAGTTTTACTGGTTAATTCTTCTGTACTTTGTGGCATCACATGGGAAAACCACATGGTGCTCACCTGAGAGATGGTCTCACTTGTTAGGTATGTGATGTCTTTGCTCACGTACCTAGGGGTGTGGGCCGGATGATTGGAGATGGGTCTCATCTGGGACTCTAAGGAACACCAGACTTGGCAGAAACAGGGTAGTTGGATTTCTTACATGGATGCTCAAGGACTTTATATGATTTTTATTTCAAAGCAATTTTAGAAAATTGCAAAGACAGACCAGGATAATTTTATATAAACACACTTGTTTTCCCTAGTGTTAACATCTTGAATTAGTATGTGTTGTAGTTTAGATATGAGATGTACCCCTAAAGCTCATGTGTAAGACAATGCAAGAAAGTTTAGAAGTGAACTGATTGGATTATGAGAGAATTAATTTAATCAGTGCATTAATCTGGTTGGATGGATTAATCTGGTTGAATGGATTAACTATAGGGAGGCAGGGTGTGACTGGAAGAAATGGGTCGCTGGGACTGTGCTGTTGGATCTTATGTTTTATCCTTAATGAGGAAAGCCTCTCTCTGCTTGTCGATTGTCATGTCCAGAGCTGCTTTCCTCCCCCTCACTCTTCAACCATGATGTTCTTCCTCACCACCAGCATGGAGCAATGGAGCTTGCCATCTGGGAACTGAAACCTCTGAAACTGTGAGCCTTAAAATAAGCTTTACCTCCTCTAACTGTTCTTGACAGATCTTTGGGTCACAGTAAAAGAAACTGACCATAATGATCATAATTCATATTGATGCTTTATTATTAAGCAAAACTCACACTTCAGCACATATTTCTTCAGTTACCTAATGTCCTGTTTCTGTTTCAAGTCCTCATCTGGAATAGCATATTACATTTTCTGACAATGTTCCCATAGCCATGCATTTGTGAAATTTTCATTGCTTTGATGATAGTTTTCAGTTGTAGTGGTCAGGTACTTAGGATGTCTATAAGTTAGAATTTCTTTAACATTTGTCATGTGATTAGACTGAATATATCTTTCTGACATTTAGTTGATTAGGTCTGTAGAGAATCCTAGCAGGAAATCAGATGAGGATGAAGTTATGTTTTATATTTTCATGTTTCTCCTAGGAGAGAAATTTGGGCTGGCTTTGTCCCTTGAATATAAGTCACTACTCCATTGAACTCATGTTTTACCACTCCCTCTCCTTGCACTTCTGGGAATAAAAGTTTTTGTAGTTTCACTCTTTCTCATCTATGATGATTTTGTTACTTCTTATGATTTCCCTGCTGCTCACATATATTCTTGTAAACACACTCATTAATTAACTCTCTTTAAACTATTCTGATTGGTTTTGTGTGTGTGTGTGTGTGTGTGTGTGTGTGTGTGTGTGTGTTTGATGCTATTGTCACCTAGCTTTCAGTGAAAAATACTTCCCACTCCACTTGTAAATATCAAACCACTTTCAAAGATAGAATATGACTCAAAGTTCCAATAACTCTCAGAAATATCAGGTGGTTGAGATATTTTTGTTCTGTATACCTCCTCTAACAGAGTTCTAGGCACATAGATTGTTGGAACTCAAATTTAAAAAAATTATTTAAATCTGGGAATGTCAAGGATGGACAAATGGTTTGAAGCAAGTTTCTTCATAAAAAAAAAAAACACAACATTCTTGATATTTGAGAATGAAAAATGTGTAAAGTGTCACCATAACAAATCCTTAAGATTGAAACAAGAAAGTTGTTTTAATTGTTGCTTTGGGCTGGGAGTGGCATAGTACATCAGGGTGGGAGTACCTGGTGGAGGAGGTGTGTTCAACTCACAACAGACAGGAAGCAAAGAGGGAGAGAGAGAAAGGTCCAGGTTCCTAACATGTCCTTTAAGAGCAAACCTCCAATAACAACTTCTTTCCACTAACCCTACCTACTAAAGATTCTATTGTCTCCCAATAGCACCACGGGCTGGGGCCAATCCCTCTACACGTGGACTTCTGTAGGGTATTCAGGACTAAATCTATAGCAAAAATATTGTAACATGAAGTGATGTGCAAATTAATTCATAAGAAAAAATAATCTATGCATGTGACTATCTTCAAATGAATACACTTATGTATGAAATATAATATGTTAACAAACAAGCAGCAAAACAGCTTTTACCAATATTGCAAATATGAATACTTGCACTGTACAATTCATTTGATATGAATCTGCATTGTCACCATGTAGTATTATGCATTTATAGCTTTGTTAATGCAATACACAACTGCACTTTGTAAGCTAGACCTTCTGAAAGTTGACAGACATCAGGTAAATCAAACCACACTAGAATGCTTAAATAAACAATTCGCTGTGTTAAAAGTGACTATAATGATTATTCTAATAGTACTATGTAAAGTTTGTTGTCATGTCTCTGAATCTTAAACTGATCATAAGAGCAGACTGAAAAATCCATTCCAAAGTTTTTTTAATGACAATAAATTTTAATGCATTTAACCTCAAACAGTCTATTACCAATGAATTTTTTTTTGTCCTAATGATTGGTAACATATTACCTGTATGTTTTATTTTGAGTCTGATTGTTAGACTTTTCTTGCTGGTATTGTGACATTAGAATTGCTTAACCAGTATCCTGGGAATCAGAGGGTATTCCTCAGTATTCACACACAGCCTTTCTGCTGCACACATAGTGGTTGTTCCATGTCTCCCAGGCTGACCTAGCATTAAGTAAATTGGATGTCAAGTGTGTCAACATGTTCTAACTGCCAGTGACATTGTCATTTGGGCTCCTGAGAAGAAAGACGAAACATTCTGAAAGGAACAGAATACAAGATTGAAAGAAGCAAGTGGAGTACAGACGATTTGTCTCTTATTTTTGGATTTAATATATTCTGATATTTCCATGCTTTAGTACTTTGACACAAGTGCCACAACCTGTCTATCAAGCATGGAATTAGAGGCAGCCATTTATTCCTTCATATTCTCACACAGACCCAGAGAAGAATGCAATTAAAACTGTGGCTAGAAACTGGCAGGCCTCAGTTTCTTTTAAACCTATTTTATAACGTGTGCCTACCTCTGTCAACCAGTTACATTTTGAGTATTACCATAGAAATAATTTTCCTTTATTTGCAATTTATTTCATAGTGGTAACTTTAAAAAACATAGTTGTAGACATAACTTCTACACTTTCTTGTATTTAAAAAACATATTCAGGTTTGCTTATGGAATAAATTTCAGCATTGCCATGTTTTAACCTTAAAATAAATAAACTATTTTAAAGCTTAATATATTCCCGTGATCTGAATGTGATTTCTTTATAATACTGGAATGGACTCATCAAGATTAGATTTCATTGTTAGTCCTAAAGCATGTTGAATAATAATAACTGAAGAAATTCCCGAGTTTTAACCCAATTCTTAAGACCAAGTTGAATCTACACCCACTTCATTTAGCTTCTTTGAATTTCATGAAATTATAATAGTGTTGCATTTCTCAATACATTAGCATTTTAAGCCTATGTCATAAAATTATCCCTGCTCATTTGTACTTTCCCTACTAGATTTCGTATTCTCTAAAGGAGAAAAAAAAAATATATATATATATATAAGGAAAAACTTAAATTGACAAATTTGACGCTCATTATTGTTCACTTAATATGTGTTACTTCCCTTTTCTTAGTCACAGAAAAGTCCAAATTTTAAGTGAACATGCTGTTGCCCAGATTTTTAGAAGACCACATTTCCTGACATTATTTATATTGCAGTATGATTTTGTGTTAATATCTCAGCAATGAAATGTCAGAAAAATGATGTGAAATCTTTTGGACAATCTTTACAATAGAAACTTAATCTTATATTCTTCTGCCTAGGTTTCTGTGGTGATGGAAGCAAATTCTCCCAGCCATCCTAATCAAGAGGTAAATAGAGGATTGGAACCGGGGTCCCTGATGATATCAGTAAGCTTTTAAAATTTCCAAGATGCATACTCCAAATTCACTTTTGAGATAAACTCTTATCTTGTCTTAATCACACTCATTGCATGTTTGTGTTTCAGTACATGTAATAAAAACTAATCCTAAATAGTAAAAAAAGATGGAGGGATGGATGAGAGAACTCCTTTGATATTTGACATAACAATCACACAATCACTCCATATTTTATTCTGCATAATTCTAATTCTTAAATTCATCAAAACTCATATTTGTAAACTACACTGGGATGCTCTATAAGAGTACACTATAAAAGAGAGTAAATAACCTATATAATGAGTCATATGGGTGCATTCTAGTCAACTATAACGAATAGTGCACATAATTTTTCTCTAGTATATGATTTCTTGAGTACAAAATCACAGAGACCTCATGCATACTCTTATTTCCCTGTGGGTGCTCAGTGATATTTCTGTTTATGTGGGTGAGTTGGTAGTACATGCAGGCTTCATACCTGAGTCTTTGGTGGTAGAGCAACAGAACCCATTCCTTCAATTTGTTTTTTCACTTACCGATTATATTGCCCAAATGAAAATGTTTTTGTCACCATGTAGCTGGCAATCATTGAACACCAAAGTATATAATGATGAAGTATTTCTCTTCTGTATTTATGCATTTCATATCTATCTCTGGATTCACACTTAAAAACAACTGTCTTATTCACCAAGTAATTGGAAATGAACTTGTCCTGCTACAAAGAATATTAAAAACTGGGGCAATATTCTTGAAACAAAAGCTATCAGATATAGAATAGGAAGTGTAGAATGGTGATCATGGAGTTTTATAATCCCCCACTGATTTATACTTGGAGGCCCTCTGATAATGATGAAAAATTAGCAGATAAGAAATTTAGTGTATCTATAATAAATATACTTAAGAATGTAAAGGAAAAGCTATTCATAAGGAAGAGTTAAATGTAATAACATATAGGACTATCAGGAAATTCTAAAGCTGAAAATTGTAATTCCAAAATAAAAAAAAATATGAATGGATAGACTTCAGTGAGCTTGAGGTCAGGGAATTAAAAACATTAAAAAGAAATTGTTTAAGCAGAAGTCCATAAAGAAATAATCAAAAAATAAAAAATCCACAAAGTTGTAGTTGCTAGGATGATAGCCCCCCAAAATAATGTATCCTGTAGCCTAACCCCATTAGTTTGCAAATGTGGGCTTATTTGGCAAGGCTTTTGTGTGTGTGTGTGTGTGTGTGTGTGTGTGTGTTGCTGCTGTAGTTTTGTTTTTTAGTATAAAGGATTGAACCCAGGGCACTTAACTACCGAACCACATCCCCAGCCCTTTTAAAAATATTTTATTTGGAGACAGTGGGTTGCTGAGTCATGTAGGGTCTACCTAAGTTGCTGTGGCTGGCTTTGAACCCATGATCCTCCTATTTCAGCCTCCCAAACTGCTGGGATTACAGGCATGTGCCACTGTGCCCAAGGCATAGTATCTTTACTGCAGTAATTAATTAGAAACTTGAGCTGAGATTAGTCTGCATTTTCTGCATGAATCCTATATTCAATGACAAATGTCTTACAAGAATACATAGGGAGACACACAAACACAAAAAAAAAAAAGAGAAAGAGAGAGAGAAGCCATTTGATGATGAAACAGAGAGAGCAACAAGTCAGGAAATTCTGGGAGCCATCATAGCACAAGGGGAAAGGTTCTTTCCTGGAACCTTCAGAGGGAGAAGGTCCTGCTAACATCCTGATATCTGACTTCCATTCTCTATAATAATAGCAGAGTATGTTTGTGTTGTATTAAGTCATCACATGTCCAACATGCATTCATCGAGATATAAGACAGAAAGGATAGAAAGGCGTATTTCATGCATACAAATAAATATTTATTATATTCCTATTTGTATGGCATATACACACAAATCATCATACATGTTATTGTTAGACATCATCTGTAGATATCATGAATGTCTGATTATCCTACAACATATGTAAATAAAAACTGCTGAAAAAATGTATATTTTCCCCAAGTTTGATTACTCTAAATCCATAGATTCAGGAAGCTGAACAAACCACTACCATTTAAGGCACTAAGACACATAATAAATTGAAATAAAATCAGTGATTAAAAAATGGAAACAAAAGATGCATTAGAAAAGGGGGAGCAAACTGCAGATGTCTCCTCAGAAGCAATTCAAGTCAAGTAACAATGGAATAAAAGCTTTAAAGTGTTCAAAAGAAGCAAATTGGTTTAGGATTATTTATCTAGCAAAAATATCTCTCCAGAATATCTGAAAGTAAAATACTATATGAAGATACTCTATGGTACATTAAGAATATACATCTAAAAATATAGAGATATGGCTGAAAGCACTGCAGAAAAACCTAGTTATTAGACCAAGTGTGAATGAATAAACTGCATAGTAAAAAATAATCCAAAAGAAGAGAGGGAATGGAAAATGAAATAAGAAGAGATGCTTAAAAAAATTCAACACTATGCAGATTTAAATGTCACAAGTGAAAATTTATCTAAATATCTATGTAGGGAGATATGACATAAATTGTTGCCTAGAAAAGTTTGACTTAAATTTAAGGACACAAACAATTTAAAAGTAAAAGGATAGAAAATATATACTGTTGGAATGAATAGGAAAAGAAGAACTCAGGCTGTCACTATTTGCCAATGACATGATTCCATATTTAGAGGATCCAAAACTCCACTAGAAAACTTCTAGAACTAATAAACAAATTCAGCAAAGTAGCAGGATATAAAATCAATACACATGAATCTAATGCATTGCTATTCATAAGCGATGAATCTTCTGAAAGAGAAATTAGGAAAACTACTCCATTCACGATATCCTCAAAAAAAAAAAAATACTTGGGAATCAGTCTAACAAAAGAGGTGAAAGACGTCTACAATGAAAACTTCAGAATCTAAAGAACAAAACTGAAGAAAACCTTAGAAGATGGAAAGACCTCCCAAGTTCTTAGATAGGCAGAATTAATATTGTCAAAATGACTATTCTACCACAGGTGCTGTATAGATTCAATGCAATTCCAATTAAAATTCCTCAAACTATGACATTCCCCATAGAAATAGAGAAGGTAATCATGAACTTCATCTGGAAGAACAAGAGACCTCAAATGGTCAAGGCAATCCTGAGCATAAAGAGTGAAGCAGAAGGTATCACAACACCAGAATTTATACTATACTACAGAGCAATAGTAACACAAATGGCATGGTAATGGCATCAAAATAGACATGTAGAACAATGGTACAGAACAAAGGATGCTGAGACAAACTCACATAAATACAGTTACCTCATACTAGACAAAGGTGCCAAAAATATACAATGAAGAAATGATAACTTTTTTAACAAATGGTGCTGGGAAAACTGGAAATCCATATGCAGTAAAATGAAATTAAATCCCTATCTCTCACCCTGCACAAACTCAAAATGGATCAAGGACTTAGGAATTAGACCAGAGACCCTACACCAAATAGAAGAAACTTTAGGCCAGAATCTTCATCACAGTGCCTTAGGATCAGACTTCCTTAATAAAACTACCAGAGCACAAGAAATGAAAGCAAGAATCAATAAATGGAATGGATTCAAACTAAAAAACTTTTTCTCACCAAAAGATAAAATCAGTAATGTGAAAAGAGAGCCTACAGAGTGGGAGAAAATCTTTTCCACACGTACTTCATGTAGAGCACTAATTTCCAAAATTCATAAAGAACTTATAAAACTTTACACCAAAAACACAAAGAACCCAATTAATAAATAGGCCAAGGAACTGGACAGACATTTTACAGAAGAAGATATACAGGAGATTAATAAATATATGAAAAGGTGTTCAACATCTCTAGTAATTAGGGAAATGCAAATTAAAAAGATCTAAGATTTCATCTTACTCCAATTAGAATGGCTATTATCAAGAACACAATAATAGATGTTGGCGAGGATGTGGGGAAAAAGGCACACTTTTACATTGCTGGTGGAGTTGCAAATTGGTGTAGCCACTCTGGAAAGCAGCATAGAGATTCCTCAGAAAACTTGGAATGGACTAACCTTTTGACCCAGTTATCCTCCTCCTAGCTTTAAATCCAAAGGACTTAACATTAGCATACTACAGTGACACAGACACATCAATGTTTATAGCAGCTCAATTCACAATAGCTAGACTGTGGAACCAACCTAGATGCCCTTCTACAGATGAATGGATAAAGAAACTATGGCATATATACACAATGGAATATTATTCAGCCATAAAGAAGGATACTATTATGGCATTTGCAGATAAATGGATGGAATTGGAAAATACCATGCTAAGTTGAAATAAGCCAATCCCAAAAGACCAAAGGCTAAATATTTTCCCTGATAAGTGGATGATGATATATAATTGGGTTGGGGGGCTTGGGGGGTGAGAGAAGAATGGATAACTTTATTACTTTTTATTTATTTATTTATTTATTTATTTATTTAGTCTCTACTAGGGATTCCACTTATGACTATGGTCATGCTAGGCAAGTGTTCTGCCAGGAACTACATCTCCAAACCTAAGTCAATATCTTTAAATAGCTTCTTTTTGAAAATGAATTGAAGTGTAATTTAATGATTGAAAGCAAATTATACTCAACATAAATCAAAAGAAAAAAATATGTATAGAGACTGCTAGGTCAAATTGGGCGGCTGCAGGGGGAAGGAGCACGGTCACCTAGCAACACACTGTGCCAGAAGTGACCAATGAGGCAAACCTGCTGACCCTGACGTCCACCTTGGGTCCACCTTTTCCTGGGCAGGACCCTTGAGCCCTTTCCTCTGTATAAAAACCCTGAGCAGCCAAAGCCACGTGGGATTTCTCCTGGCTCTCCCACCCGGACTTTCACCCCGGGGGGCTGGAGATTTCGCCCGGGACACACATTCCAATAAGATCAAGCTACTACTTTTGTCTGACTCTGGTGAACCCGCCTGGCGAGCTTCTTTTGGCCAACCGCCGCCAACTTTGCGAGCTTTACCCACCACCCTTTCGTGAGCTTTACAGAGAACCATGAAACAAACTTAATAAATCAAAAGTAACAAACAAATCCATGAAACATTTATTTGAAAAATTCAATAGAATAAAATTTTAGCAAAATAGGTTAAGAGAAAATTAAGTACACATACATTTCCAATGTTAGATGGGAAAATAAAACATAAATATAGTCCTTGGAGATAGTAAATGCATAATGAGAGAATTATTTGTGTAAAATTTGGTTAAATGATTTGAAAATATAGCTGTAGTGGACAAATTATTTGAAAGAGACATATTACCAAAACTAGCTCAAATGGATGATAAATCATGTTAGTCTTCTCTGTATTGAAGAAATTGAGTTTATAATTACAAATCTTAAGCACACAGACATCTACATATCTTGACTGCATGATTTCTTTGTAAATCCTTAAGGAAGAAATAATACCAATCATATGTAAATCTTTTCAGTAAATATATAATAAAAGAAATAAAACTTTACATATTGTGTTATGAATCTAACTTCATCCTGAGAGCTAAACAAGTCAAGTTCACTATGATAAAATAAAAATACAGACCAGAACATTCAAAACTATAGACAAATAAATTCTTAACAAAATATTAGCAAGCTGAATCCAGCAATATAATAGGAAAATGCAAATGACAACTGAGGTTCATTATAGAATGTAAGGTAGGCATAACATTCAGAAATCTATTTATGCAATTTATCATTTAAGCAGAAAGATGAAACCATCAATTTATTAGATTCACAACATTTGACTGAAAACACCATTCAATGTGAAATCTCTTGAGATCAATATTATAGGGAGATTTTTCTCAAAGTATAAAGCTTATTTAGGAAAATCCTATCATTAACATCAATCCAGTGCAATAGTTTTGAATTACGTCTTCATAAGATAAAAAAAAAATGAGAATGGATTCTCTGTTGCTATTTGTACATTATCTACACATTATCTAACATTGAACCAAAGGTCTTAGTGCCACATGGCAATAAGGAAAAGAAAATCATGCACACACGATTGAAAAGAAAAACTGCCTTTAGTTACAGATGGCATTACCGTGTACCTTACAAACTTGACAAAATACGTATAAAATTATCAAAACTAATGAATTAATTTAGAAAGTTCTCTGTAACAATCCACTGTATGTCTATACATTTCTAATGATTATGTAGAAAATAAAATAAATATAATATAATTTACAATATCAGTATAAAGGTTATTTAAGAATAAATTTTTAAAAATGTACAAATTGTAGTGAAGGTAAAAAAAATATTGATAAGCATTGAACAACACTTAAAATAAAATATCTCTTTTATAAGATTTGATGCTGATGTGTGTTATGGTTTAGCTATTAGGAGTCCCCAAAAGTTCATGTGTGAAACAGCGCAAGAAGGCTTAGAGGTGAAATGATTGGGTTACGAGAGCCTTAACCCAATCAGAGAATTAATCCCCTGACAGGATTAACTGAGTGGGAGCTATAGACAGGTACTCTGTGGCTGGAAGTGGTGGGTCGCTGGGGACATGCCATTGGGTTATGTATTTGATGAGCTGAGATTAGTTCTCTCTCTCCTTCCTGAGGAGATTCCTGAGCAGTTTCCCTCCAACACATTCATCTGCCATGCATCCTCTCTAGAGGAGATGCTCAGCCTCTCCTCTAGACCCAAAGCATGGAGCTGGCCATCTGTGGACTGACACCTCTGGAACCATGAGCCCCAAATAAACTTTTCCTCCTTAAAATTGTTCTTGTCAGATTTTTGTCACAGCAGGAAAAAAAGTTGACTAAAACAATGTGCTTTTCATTATTTCAAAAAATACAGTTATATTTGATGTGCTTTCATTTCATATCCTGGGAAGACAGTTAAGCAAATCACAAGGTGATAGTAAAATTACATGGAAAGAGCTCTAAAATAGCCAAAACAATTTTGAAAATAAAACTAAGGTAAGGGAATTTATAATGCTTAATTTCAAGAAATACTATTAAGCTATAATAATCAAGAAAGTTTAGTGTTTACTATGCGTGGACATGTAAATCAATTGAACAAAATAGAGTCCAAAAATAGATCCATTACATTTAATGTATGTAAGGTTTTTATCATAAATGGTAATCATGTTGAAGAGATGAGCATTTTATATCTACTTAGAATAGATCACATTGAACAATTTGATATAAATATAGAAAAACTATAAATTTCTACATTTATCTCCAAGTATACAAAAGGTTACTTTGGAATGGAATGCAAATCTAAACTTAATATCTACATCTTTAAAGTTTCCAGAAAATAAACATAAGTAAAACTGGTTTTGGAATCGACAAAGACCTTAATTAGGATATTAGGTAGATGCTGGTTCTTCTCAGGTAGGGTCAAGAAGCACAAATTACCATATAAGAAAATTAATATGGAGAACCATATAAAATTAATAAAATGAAAAGACATTTCAAAGACTAGGAGAAATACACACATACACGAATATATGTAGGTATATTTATGATGATTTTTAGATATACATATAGATATACATATACATAGATCTACATACAAATATATGTGTTAGATGAATGGGTAATAAGCACAAAATGCCTGCTAGTTTCATTATTCAATGGGAAAATGTCAATTACAATTAGATACCATTATAGATCAACTTCTGTGAGTAAAATAAAATAAATTGATAAACCAAGTTATGGAATAAATGTTGAAGACTAGAAGTCAATCTTGCTTAGACAAATGCCAATTTGTCTTCCCATTTTAAAAAACAATTTGCATTCTTCTGAAATTTCAGTATATACTCATCATATGACATAGCAATTCCATTCTTATTCATCTAAAGAAAATGAAAATTTAAGTTATGAATGTTGATAGTAGCTTATTTCTCATCATAGATTTGAATTCAAAACAAGACAGGTGTCCATCAATTGTGAATTAATATGTGAACCAATTTTGTCACATTAATGCAATGGTAACGTTCTCAGAAATAAAAAGTAATCAACTGTTCTTACATACAAAATTGTGAACATATCTTAAAATACTACCTGAAGGAAAAATCAGAGAGAAAGGACCATATACAGTATGATTCCATCTTTAGAAAAAGCTCAAATAAATCTATAAAAACCAAACCTCTGATGGCCTCAAGTCAAGAGCATTGAGGAAATACACTACAAAGAGTCAAGAATAATATTGTGGGGGTTAAGAATTATAATCTATCTTAATTATGGGTTATACATGTCAACTTCATCAAAAAGCCATTTAACTCTATAACTAGTATATTGCTTGTTTGTGAGTTATACAAGTATAAAAATTGATTAAAAATTAACACTGCTAAGATTAAATCATATATCCTATACTTATTATTCAAATCATGCTTGTGACATCACACCATACTATTGACTTCAACAATATTATTAAGTTAACCATGTTTGTTAAAAACATGTCCTTTATAAACATTTACATGACCCTTTTGGCTTGTTTTGTTTTGTTTTGTTTTGTTTGCAGTTTAATTGACATTCTTTAGGTGAGCTTTCTTCACCTAAGGCCATGTGACTCTTTAAGTAAATTATCAAATAATTAAAGACATCACAAGTTTGTAATCACAAAAAAATACCACCAGAGGGTGGGAGAGAAGAGAAATAAGAAGCAGCAATTCTCTATACTTAAAATTATTGTATTCTTTCTTGCTGCCAATTTAAAAAAAAAGGTTGTAGGTACACATCCCAGGTGGAAGCTTTCAAATAAAGAAATCAATAAGCTAAGTTTCATGCCCACCCCCTACACATCACTGAAAGTCAAAGCTCCTGATGATGTGGTCTCAGGCTCAACTCACATTTTTCTTTAATTAAGTAACTCCGTTAGGAAAAAGGACATCATCCATAGACCTCCAATCCACCACCTCATTCAAGGCTGGTTAACCTGCTGGACTATTTATTTTTGGCTCAATTTCTAGTTAATTGATTTCCTTGTGAAAATACTGAAATTTAAGGCATATACCATTAGAATAATATTCTTCTGTGGTGCATTGTACGTGAATAGGAAAATGGTTAAGAAATTGTTTTGCATCTAAATGAGCTTTGTTCTTTTGTGTGTGCTTCCTATCTTAATTGCTTAATTCAAGAGAGGAGAACCCCCTAGTGAGATTTTATTGTTGTATTTTTAAAGACTATTTCAAGATTAGTTTTAGGTTCACAGCAAAACTGAGCAAATAGTACAGAGATTTCCCATAAATCCCTGAACCTCACACTGCATAGCTTCTCTCATTCTCAACATGCTGACCTCACCAAAGTGCTGACATATATTTGCTACAATTGATGACTTAGACTGGCACATCGTAATCTCTCAGCTTAAATGGTGAGTAGTTTTTATTAAGGTTCAACCTGGGTGTTGTGTTTTATGGGTTTGTACAAATGTATCATGTCATGTATGCACAGTATAGTCCAACACAGAGTAGTTTCACTGCCCCAAATTCTAATGCTTTTTTAGTTCTATATGGCATGTCTTAAAGAAATCACTGACTAAATATTTTAATTATCATTTTAAAAGGACTATGAGAGGCAAATAAAAAATGTGTGTGCATGTACAAATAGATTTTATGGATCCACACTTCATGCTGGAAAAAAAAGTTGTGACAGATAGGTCACATTGCAAGTGTAATAAAGAGGAAAAGCCACAAAATGCAAAACTAACTTGAAGAAAATAAATGATTGATAGTGCAATCAATGTGCAAATAGGTAAGAAGAAACTTGGGAAATGGAAGGGCATCAGGACAATGGAATGCATAAAATAAGAGTGGGAGTATGGGGTTAATAAGTGTCAGAATGGTAGATACTCATAGAGGGGAACAAAGAATTCAAATGCACAATGCAAATGAGGACCATAAAGTAACCCTTCACATGTATTTGTAATGTGCATCCAGAATTTGGAATGAATATTATAGCAATGGTTCACTCTAAAATATTTTTAACATATTTACAAAATAATGAAACGTGTAAAATTAGATATCTGGCTATTCAAACTAATTCAGCAATCAAAAGTACCTTCTGGGGAGTTAACACTTGGTATCTATAATTTTTCGTCTAGTTGGCAGTGTACCAGCATATAACGTGAACCACATCCCCAAAGAATAGGTTCAAAAGTTGAATTTGAATTAGAATCTTAGAGAGAAATGGGTTTTTCTTTAGTTTGGTTTGGCCACAGTGTAAACCAAGCCAGCAAAAGTTTTCTTATGGGCATAAATCTATTTGAAAACAACTTCCAATGATCATACAGTGTAACTAGAAAATCCTCCAAAGAGAAACACAAACACATTAAAAAGCTTCTTCAGTATCCTGGTATATAATTTGCATAATAATGGCATCTAAAGTAAGTCAACACATGTTTGGTAATCATGGAGTAAATTACGCTTCAAGTACCCATATATATGACAGCACAAATCAATAAGATATCAGACTAACAGGTTCTCTGTAGATGCAGTTTCCTTTCTTTCTCTCTGCATAAGCTATTTCCATCATGGGTTGTTAATGGGAGGTATAAATGCCTGCATTTAAAAACCCTCTGTAATCTGCCTGTGATTTATGTTTGCTCTTCTCCCATCTAGTTTAATGTAATGCTTCTGATGCTAATTGTAACTTCATTTTGATAAAGAAAAGTTTTAGTTTTTGTGAAAATGCAAACTTGTTCCTCTTTATATAGTCTCACAAACGTGGTCTACATAGATTTTCTTTCAGAGGTCAGAGGAAGCTCAAGCAGCTATGAAGAGTTGTGAATGTAACTCTGCTATCCAAAAGATTTGCAGTGCTCTGAACAGACCACAGCTGCATGTAGGTTGAGCTTGTACCAGTTGATTTCATTGAAAAACAGAAAAAGGAAAAACTTCATTGGGTGAGTACTACATGCAAGGTACATTAATATAAGTTCGATTTCTTATTCCTCAAATATTCTTTGGGAAAGGCGCTATTCTCATTTTAAAAATAAGGAAACAGTCCACCAATCACAGAACTGTGTGCCACATCCATGAACAGGGTAGAAAATACTGTTGTTTTATACTTAACACTGTTGGGAAGATAAATGAGATATGTTACTTGTAAAAGTCTTGAAAAAGCAATCCTAAGCAAGAAGAGTGAAGCAGGAGGCATCACAATACCAGACATTAAACTACACTGCAGAGCAATAGCAACAAAAAATGGCATGATATTGGAACCAAAATAGACATGTAGACGAATGGTACAGAATAGGAGACACAGTGACAAACCCCATCAATATGGCTATTTCCTACTAGACAAAGGCATCAAAAATATACATTGGAGAAAAGATAGCCTCTTCAGCAAATGGTACTGGGAAAATTGGAAATCCATGTATAGCAAAATGAAATTAAACCTTTATCTCTCACCCTGCACAAAACTCAACTCAAAGTGGATTAACGACTTGGGCACTAGAACAGACAACCTGTGCCTAATAGAAAAAAAAAGTGGGCCCAAATCTTCACCATGTTGGCTTAGGACCTGATTTCCTTAACAAGACTTCTAAGCATAAGAAGTAAAATCAAGAATCAACACATGGGATGGATTCAAACTAAATAGCTTCTTTTCAGCAAATGAAACAATTAATAATGTGAAGAGAGCGCCTACAGAATGGGAGAAAATCTTTGCTACCTGCACCACAGGTAGAGCATTAATCTCCAGAATATATAAAGAACACTTTTATGTGACCCAATCAACAAATGGGCTAAGGAACTGAACAGACACTTCACAAAAGAAGATATACAATCAATCAAGAAATATGGAAAAAATGTTCAACATCTCTAGCAATTAGAGAAATGCAAATAAAAACTACTCTAAGATTTCATTTCACTCCACTCACAATGGCAATTTTCAAGAATACAAGCAAAACTAAGTGTTAGCAAGGATGTGGGGGGAAAAGGCACACTCATACATTGCCTAGTGGAACTTGTTGCAACTAATATGGAAAGCAGTATGGAGATTTCTCAGAAAACTTGGAATGGAGCCACCATTTGACTCAACTATCCCTCTCTTTGGTTTATACCCAAAGGACACAGCCACATCAATATTTATAGCAGCTCAATTAATGATACCCAAACTATGGAACCAATCTAGCTGTCCTTTGATAGATGAATAGATAAAGAAAATGTGGTATATATACACAATGGAATATTTCTAAGTCATAAATAAGAATGAAATTATGACATTTTCAGGTAAGTGGATGAAGCTGGAGAATATCATGCTAAGTGAAATAAGCCAAATCCAAATAACCAAAGGCTGAATATTTTCTCTAATAAGTGGATGCTGATCCATAATGGAGGGGGTGTTGAAATGAATGAAGGAACTTTGGATTGGGCAGAGGAGAGTGAGGAGAGGGGAGGGAATGTGGGGGCGAGAAAGATAGTAGAAAGAAAAGGACATTATTACCCAATATACATGTCACACGACTGGTGTGACTCTGAACCTCGTACAGACAAATGAATGAGAAGATGTTCTCCATTTGTGTACAATGTGTCAAAATTCATTCTACTGTCATGTACAACTAATCAGAATAAATTAAAACAAAAAAAGACCTAAAAAAATTCTTGAGTGACATTTTAAAAGAAATTATTTTTTTAAAGATTTAAATAATTTGTATCTCATGTGGGAGACCATGTTTTTGCCACATAGCAGGTATCTTGGAAGACTATACATATCCCACTTGAAATGTAGGAGTTGTTGCATAATTTAGTTTCTGTAGGGTTATATAATAGAGATAGCTCAAGATGAAGTCAGGTTGAACTGGCTTGTTACCTGGTCAGTTAGACAAGGATATACCTCTCTGCTTACTCATCATATCTCTTCCTACCTCAGAATGAGGCTGCCTGGTTGTGTGGAAGCTGTGTGGTGTATTTACCTTCCTGGAAGAACTTCATGGAACCATAATGGGGGTGTTAACTAGCTGAGTAACTTCATGCAAATAACATCAATTTTGAAAGGTTTACGAAACCATGAAATGGTTATAAAACATAATGCACATGGGTATAAAGAGAATTCAGCAAGATAACAAGCTGTCTTTCAAGGCAACTGGACCTTAGTAGCTGGTCACTCCATCTTTCCATTCTTCCCTTCCCTACTCTTAAACGAGGCAAACCACTTTTATATTTAAATTTTTTTTTTTTTTGGAAAATTCACCTTTGGTAGATGTTTATGTACACATATTTAAATAATCTTTCCTGAAAGCCTGACCACTCAATATTACATTTCAAACATTACTACTCTAGGACATCTGCTCTCTCTCCTCCTTGTACACAAATTATATATAACATTCCTGATTCATGTGATGGGGAACTACAGAGGTCATTTCTGTCTAGTAAATTCTGTCTTGATGTCAGTGTTAATTCAAGAAGGGAAACATGAAAAGAAGAATATGTTATCATGAAACAAATTCTCTGATTTTTGCTTGCCAATTTATTGACATTTACAGACCAGGTTTGTTAACACATGTGATGAATAAGCTAATGTTAAAATAACCCTGACTCTTTTTTACAGAACCGTTTCCATTACATCCTGTAATACTGTTGTTTCCACTTTGTATTATAACATGTGATGACAAAAGAAAGCAAAATATTAAATCACTTGCTTTACATTACAGTAATACTTTTAAAAATTCTTTGTTCAAAAATTCAAGTTATTTTTTCCAGTTGATAAAAAACATGCTTAATAACTCACAGTGCATACATCTCAGTTCTTTCTTAGCAAGAAACTGACATTTCTGATATAAATTATCCTTTGTTAAAAAATGTTGTTGTTTAATAAAATATTTCCTTCTCCCTGTGAAAGCAGCTATTTAAGAGCCATTAGGTTTGTTTTTGTTTGTTTTCAATGCAATTCCAAATGGCTAACTTCAGGCATTGTAAATCTTCTGCTATACTCAGCTGTCTGAATTATTCAATCCCAATTAACTTCTCCACAAATGTTAGGGTCGACATTGAATCACATATGAATTGAGAGCTAAATGTTTCTTCTTCCTTTCATTAAAGGGATATTTGTGGATACATGAGATGCCCCCAAGTGAAACATTTTCGACTTCAATACTCACACTCATTCTATAAGATTTAATTGTTATAATTTATCACTTTATCCATGACTTTTGAAAATTCATTAAAAAATTAATCTACAGCCAAGGTCTTCAGCCAAGAAATTATTATCTACACCACTGTTAATATTGGAAAAAGTCTGTCTTCTAAGATTGTGTTTGATTTCATTATATATAAGAGTACATGTGGAATTTGGTGAATAAAATTGGCAGTGCATTGTGAAAATGGAGGCAAGTGGTACATCATTTGACAAAAAATAGCAGTTTCATTTCTGAATATTTGTTTGATATCCAGGATGATTTTATGTTATACAGTATGTGAAGTATGTGTTCGTGGTTTCAGAAAGGAATTTTTTGATTGGTCCATAGTCCTTGTAATTTGTAATAGATTAGAGGATATGTTTTCCCCTGTGTTTTATTTTGGAAAAGAAATCTCAAGATATTATCTTATTCACATTTCTTTAGATGTGACCTTACTCTAATTGTGCAATATTTGCTTTTATAATTACACAATTGCAATTTTTCTCCAAGCCATATTGATTAGCATCTACAAGATCTCAGAGTCTGTTCCAAATAGTGGTGGACAATTGTGAATAGATAGAAGAGCTTCTTCCCTGAATGCTCATTGCATAGCATATAGCAAGTAACAAAAGTGAACAAATAAATGTAGTTATTTCAGAGAGTGGCAAGTTGCTGTGTAAAATAAACAAGTAACATGATAGAGATGAATTGATGGTAACTATTTCCTTAGCATCATCAAGAAGGTTTTTTCAAAATAAAACATTACCCATTTAAAATTTGAATGGTGAAATAGGATGATACCAAATTCATGTAATGAAATCTTAAGTAGAAGGAACAGCTAATGCAAAATTCTTAAGTTATATGTCTGGCAAGTTCACGGAAAAAATACATCTATATATGTCTGTAGATAGACATACATAGATGTTGTCAGTGTTTCTGGGGATTATGATTGACAAAGTAGATTCCAATCACAAAATGTCTCATGTTGCATTGAAAGCTTAATAGGAAGATACTGAGTGGAGCAATTGCAGAGGAGTAATCATGTGATTAATTTTTTTAGGTAACTGTTAATTGGAGAAGAGAGATTGAGTAGAAAGGGGTAAACAGATACTGCAGTTACTAGCTGATCTCTATTTAAGGTTATTGAAGACTGATTACAGGTGAGAAGGGGAAGACAGCAACCTCAAACAAGCCTTCAGAGAAATGGTAGATCAAAGGACAACAGAGACTGCAAGGAAGTTCGTAAGTAGGAAAATACCTCTCTTCCTCTCTTTGTTTAAATAATGAGAGACATTAGAAGAGGTTATAGTTGTATGCTGATTTAAATGTTCTAATTTGCAGAGAAGAATTAATGTTGTGGGATAGAGAAGGGAAGGTTTTAAAAATACAAAGTCAAGACTTCAGTCAGTCCAAGTATAAATCTGTCTTGGGAGGATCAGGACACACCTTTGCTTTGGATATTAGAGTACAGATTGTGGACGTCAGAAGAACATTGTGCATGGCTGCTTGCTAATGAAATAGAGGATGCCTGGCATTGAGAGGCCGTCTCCTGACCCAGAGTTATATATCTTTGCTGAAGTGAAAGTCTGTCCCTACAAGTCACCTGCCACTCTTTGTTTTTCTTCCAGGATGTGTTCACTGTTTATTAAAAAAAAAAAAATTAGGAAAAAATGAAAAGAAAAGAGGTCTGAAGTTTTTATCCTGAGCCATGTGGAAATGGACTACTGCAGACAAATCAGATGACTTTTGTCCTCAAAGGCTATTTTATAACCTATTCATATGTCTGATATTCATAGTGTCTGACTTATCTTTGATGTCTTATGCCAACTTTTCAGTCATTCAATGTCCCATGGTTAGTGGCCACATTACTGGCTAAGAGTTTTTAAATGGTAATTTACCAAATCTAATCATGGCAAGAAATTAATGAAATTTTACATATTTATTCTGGCATATATTTACACGTAACAGAGGTATGTAACAAGAAGGACAAATGTGTTTTTTCCTTCACAAATATCTTCCACCAAGACTGCAGTGTACCCCAGAACCAATTCCTGAGACACCATGAGCAGGAGATTCCTGTGAAGTTGCAGGTATGGGACGTTCTTCATTTCTGCAGCATCTCTTCCTGTTCTAGGTTCCCAAAGCACTAAAACTACAAGGTATCAGAAGCTTCAATCCATGTTTGCCAATGTGCTTGATAATTTGATACTCAGTGGGAACTGCATGCCTGATCTAAAGCCACCAGTGAGCATCCAGTCTGGCCATCTTATAACAAAGATGTTCACTCTCTCATGATCTTCAGTAGTCCCCAATAAGTATATAATATGTTCTATATATTTACATTTCAAATATGTATAATATCCATTGTGCAAGTTATAACATCTGAAGTAGGCATTAATTCCAGAAGATGCTTTTATATACAGGTTTTGTGTGTGTGTGTGTGTGTGTGTGTGTGTGTGTGTGTGTTTTAAACTAATAGATAGGGACTATATCAGATGAAGAAAGTGAAACTGAGAATTTATAAATGGGATCATTATTAGTTCCCAGTTTGAGATACTTTGGGTCTCTGCCAATGTCCTGACATAATTACAATGTCTGATTTTACATTCAAAATAATCCATATTTATAGGATAACATACATGGTCAAAGTAGGCTGTTCAATACCATATTGACAATAAATGGCAAAGCAGAATTCAGGCTCAAACCTAACCTTAAACTCTGTTTAATCTTCTACAACACAATAAATATACCTTAACTCACAAATTAAACCTATTGTCAGATTCCATAAACTACAAGATGAACTGCGGAATATATTTCTTTCAGTGTTACCTTTTCTCTTATGTCTTAATCATTTCTACATACCATATTAGCCATGTCAGCAAAACATAAATCAAACTAGCCATAGTAGTTTTGCTTACTGAGAAATTTTCCTTATGGGAATATATCCTTGACAATTAATTTTTAAATATAAGTCTCCCAGTAGGTACTTGCTTTATAGTTAATTTTGAGTTCATTGACTTTATGTTTCAATTTTAATAGGAAATAGTAAAGAAATTTTAACGCAATTTTATCAAGTAATTATTGAAGGCAAAATTGGGATGTTAATTATTTCCATAATTACATAATTTTTAATTACAGAAAACCAATTCTCCCTTCAATTCTTACCCTTTGTGGTAAGGGTTTATTTTTGACCATTGAGAAGTCCTATTAGTTTATTAGCCCACCTACAAATTTTATAAGTAATAGCAGAAACCTGTAGTCTTATATACCAAAACATACTTTTTTAAAATTTACAACTCTCATCGAAAGAAAAAATAAACTACACTTGTAAAAGTAGCTAGAACTTTTACAATAATAAATAACTAGTTAGAAGTTAATACAGATCTCTTAAGTACATAATTAAAGTGTGATATTTCATCTGACACAATTAGCTTCCTGAATGTCAGTTTATCCTAATTAATTTGGTTGAGTTTGACAGGTATCAGCATCTCTCGTCTTTGTGCCCTTGTTATACTCTGGCACCTTAAATTTAGTCTTAGAATACAGACAAAATATGCCACAACGTCTCTGGTAAACTCAAGATCTCCAGAGCACTGAAATGACAGTCACAATCTCTTTCTTTAAGGAAAAGATATTGAGAGAATAAAAATATGGAAACTTAGCTAATTCTCTATTGAATAGTTTTGCATGAATAACCTATTCAGTAACTCTGAGGAAAATATTTTTCTGATGATTTTAATATAATGTATATATAGTTTGATTAGTTTTGATAACAGACTATTTATGGAATATTACTCAGCCATAAAGAAGAATAAAATTATGGCATTTGTAGGTAAATGGATGATGTTGGAGACTGTTATGCTAAGTGAGATCAGCCAATCCCCA
>JAJEJO010002647.1:77768-167994 GCA_020662805.1 Glaucomys volans
AAACAAACAAACAAACAAACACTGATTTGGTGAACAGTCTCTAGCAGTTTACACTCTAGCGAAACCAGTTATAACGTCCTGATATTTCAAAAACTTTTTTTCTTGTGTAGATTGAAACCAGGGGCACTTAACACTCAGCCACATCTGCAGCCCTTTTAGTTTCTATTTTGAGGCAGGGTCTCACTAAGTTACTTAGGGCTTGGCTAGGTTGCTGAGTCTGGCTTTGAACCTGAGATCCTCCTCCCTCATCCTCCTGAGGTACTGGACTTACGGAAGGGCACCACCACCATGGGCTCTCTGAAGATTTATAATTCTTGAGCTTTACAGAGGTTTTTATGTTAAAATTTATTTTGATTTATTTTATCATCATTTAACTTTTTAAATTCTATACAACATCAGGATACACCCTGACATAATCACAAAAGCATGGAGAGTACTCAACTCCAATTCAGAACCCAGCACATCCCCCTAGACCCCCATCTCCCTCCACTCCACTGATTCCCCTTCAATCCATTTATAGTTCACATTTTTTAAATTAGCATCCTATGGATATACCTGATGCTGGGTCCCACTACGTCACCTCCATGCAAGCACGTATGGATGTTCAGTCAGATTCAGCTCACTCTTCTTCCCTTCCCCATCCTCTCTCTCCACCTTGATTCCCTTTGTCTGTTGTAATGATCTGAAAGGTGCATTTCTTAAGGCATAAGTATGTGGTTACTGGCATTGTTGGGGTACATTGTTCTTTATACGTGTGTATGGAACGTGGACATGACCATCTCATAAACTATGTGCATAAAGAAGTGTGCAAACTGACTGTATTGCCGTGTATATTGTCAGTCTCAATATAGTTTTTTTTTTAAATAAATAAATAAATAAAAAAGCACAGTGAGAGCATGCATTACATGCAATCCCTTTGCATAGGCAGATTATGGATGCAATAATTTAAAATTGAAAAATGGTTTGTAGAATAAATACATCTTAATATTTTATAAAGTGTATGTGTAATTAACTAAGTATAATTGACATTAACATTGTTTAAAATTTATATATATTTTTATAATTTATTAGCAATGATTTTTTAATGATGTGAAAATCAACCATAGAAACCATTAAATATTACTATCCCCCCAACATCATCCAGTTCTATTATTACTACTATTATTATTATCTATCTTAAAAATGTTCACATTTTTTGGTAAAAACTGCCATAAAGCAATAGATCCCATGGAGGACTATGGATGCATAAATGGAAGTTTTTTATCCATTTTTTTCCAAAAAGGTGCTCTATTTATATTACTTCTTTTCCTTTAATTTGCTTTTTATGTGCTCATATAAAAAATTAAATCATTAGGTATATAGAATTATCAGTTTTTTGACAAACTTTTGCAAAATACCTGAATTCTGAATTCCTTGAATGATCTTCAGAAGAAAGTCTTTAATTACTAATGTTCCCTCTACTCATATGATATTTCTGAAATATAGGGAGCAAATTATGTTATAGCAATGAATTAATCACAGATGGGATTTAACTGATTAAATTTCACAAAAAAAAATTATATGTCCACAATGCTGCTTTCTGCTTATTGATATTAGAAGTGTAGTTGTAGATGGAGGTATTTTTACTGACCTTAAGTTTTAGAGGTTTGTTTTTTCATTCTACATTGACAATCAAAAGATAGTAATTTTGTTGCTTGGCATGGTGGCACACACTTGTAACCCCAGTGGCTCTGGAGGCTGAGTCAGGAGATTTGCAAATTCAAAAGGAGGATGGAAAATTTGAAGCAAGCCTCAACAATGAGATGCTAAGCAACTCAGTGAGATTCTGTCTCTAAATGCAATACAAAATAGGGCTGGGGAATGAGGCTCAGTGGTTGAGTGCCCCTGAGTTCAATCCTGTTACTAACCTCCCCCCAAAAAGATAATAATTTTTTATAAGCTAATACAGGACTAAAGCAATGCACACCAAAATTTGCAATGCTTAAGAAATGTATGTGCTTCTTCTTATTTAATTCTATTTAACTTGCTTATGGAAATTTAATTCAGAAAGAAACTGTACTCTCAATAAATTTTCCCATTTCATATTTTATGTAGATATATTATTAATTAAATGGCAGTAGCTAATTTCAGATAGTTTGAACCTAACCAGATTTGTCAATATTATAAAATGAGAAAATACCTTGAATTGCTACTTTACTGTGAAAAACAGCAATATGAATTAATTCATGCTAGAGAAAACTATATTTGTGAGAGCACAATAGTTCTCATTTTTCTAGACATTCTTTCTTTGCTCAAAGTTAGACATATTTAAATGATTAATTCACTCATTAATGTTTTCTTTTAAAAAGAGTATATAATACACACCTCATAGAATAGCCAAAGTATAATAAAATGGCAATTACAAATGCCAAAACAAGATGCAGACCAACTGGAACTCTCAGATATTCCTGGTAGCATGACTACTTTGGAAAACAGATTGCCAATTTGTAGAGACCTACACTTTTAATACACAGGTATCAGTATCATATATATTTACTAAAATGATTTGAAAGCTATATCAACAGATAAATCTGTACATGAGTGCTTTTAGCAGGAATATTTCCAGTCACCAAATACTGGAGAGGATTCAAATTTCCTTCATCTGGTAAATGGATAAACAGTTGCATGATCCTACAATGGAATACTATTGAGCAATTACAAGGAATGGCCATTCACATGTGCAACGGTGTGAATTAATTTCAAATGAATAAATCCTGACTCAAATTGCTTCATTTTATAAATTCCTTTTACATGACTTTCTAGAGAAGTAGACTGATATTCCTTATCAGTGATGGCCCCAAACAGGAGGTGGCTATAGGGAAGTACAGTGAAATAATTGCAAGAGCACAGGGTTTGGCATGATGAACTTGTTTTTGGATATAGCCTTTGTTTTGAGGTGATGGAATCTAGAATGTGTTATTAATTATATATTCCATATGATTTCCAAAAACACATCTGAACATCAAAATGTGAATGTTACTATACATACATTACAGCTCAATAAATCATAATAGGAAAAAAATAAGCACTTTAATTATAAAATATCATTCTCCTTTAACTCATTATTATTTTACTTGTAAGAGTGGTTTCTATTGCATTAAGCAAGTTGCTAAATAACTATTGAGCATGAAATTTTAATAATTCTATTGAAACAGCGTCATTTAACAACTATTTGAATTACTCTCAAAAGTTAACTTTTGAATGATTACAAGCATAATGTTGGAAATAGTGTTCTATTTTATTATGCTACATTAATGAAAAAAGCAACTTTTACGTTTAGAACAAGCAGAAATAACTATCTTGTGTGAGAACAAAAATCTGCAATTTACTAACAGTGCCACTTACCATTGTACAAGCTTTATTTTTAGATTATTTTTAAAATAAAACATAAAGGTCTTTTTCCTAAAAGGAAGTCAAAAAATTGAAATTATGTTCATGCTACTCAATGTCATTCATTTCATTAGACTTTGTTTTGCAGTCATTAAAATAACTGACTTTCCTGAGCATGAGAGGATATTAGATGTGGGGACTTTCTTTGTCTCTTTTTTAAATAGTTTTGTTTGAAGTGATTTCATTTCTGTGAAAGAAGGAGAAAGCAGAGATAATTACAGCAGTATGCTTTACAAGCTCATGGGGTTTCAACTTTTCCATAGTTACTTCTTGAATTAGTTCTATTATAAAAATAAAATTCTTCATAGTTCATTGTCACTGGCGTTACAGACTTAAATGAATCACTCCTTATCTTTTCTTCTTAATATTTGACAAGGCGCAACTGTTTTCAATAAAAGCTTTTCAGATCAACTTTAAAATATCCCATATTATGTAAAATTTCTCTTAACAGAAAAAGGTAAAAGACAATTGCCTTGAAAACTAGGTAAATGAGACTGAATTAAATTATTAGTTTCACAAAAAAGTTTCAGTGATTAATCAATTTATTTTTATGTGTCAGATTGTCTTAATTATCTCAATGAATCTTAAGCAGAACCATTTTTAATTGAAAAATCCACTATGCATGTAGAATTTATGAATTATAAATTAATAAGTACATACAGGTTTTTAATATGGTGCATATCACAATAAAGTATGAGAAATGTTTCCAGAATCCAAATTTCAATAAATGTAACCCATTTGTCATTTTATCACTTGATAATGGACTAAATATCACATTGCATTTGAAGAAGGATTGATTATTTTGCCTGGTTTATTATCATGAATAAGGTAGCAGAGATTGAAATGATGTACTTACAAACCAAAGAATGGCAATGATTGACAGCCAACACTTGAATCTAGAAAGAGGCAAGAAATGATTCTTCTCTGTGTATTTCAGAGGAATCATGGCCCTGCTGATATCTTGATAACAGACATTCAGACTTTAAACGTTTGGGAACAGATTTCTTTTGTTTAAAGCCATACAATTTTTGGTTCTTTGTTATGGTAGCCCTAGAATATTTTGTAAAAACAAGCAACTTCCTCCTTCTTTCTGTTGACCTGGAAAGACTGATAAGGCAGAAAATATGTTTCCCATTTTCCCAGTTTCTTTGCAAGTTGGGTTCACTTTATATCTTGAAAAATACAGGTATTCATCTGACATTTTTTCCTGTTTTCCATTGCTTACAACCTGGATGTGGATCTTCAAAACCCACAGTTAAAAAGCAATCTCTTGAAAATGAAATAAAGAATTGTGATAAAAGGCAATGAGGAAGTATACATTTCTGACCCTTTTAACCTTCTTCAATATACTTTAGCATATCAGTACTAAAAATCATTTACTAGACCTCAAGTGTAGATAACTGTTTTCTCTAAGACAATGGATTAACCCTATCAAATTTACATCCCGCCATAGTACATGACAGCTAAAGAAATCTATGGACTAACTGCCAAAACTACAGCATAGGACTATGCTTTCCCCTTGCCTATTCATATTCAAATCGGCCAACTGAATTACTCTGTTTTAAAATTGAGATTTTATAAAATAAAAGAACATTAAACAAGATAGGAAAGAAGAGCAAGACATAATTTTTTATTTCCTTATTTTTCTCTTTAAGGCCTTGGGTTTTGCCTATTATTGGCTCATCTCTTTTATCTTACTTAGTGATATAAGTTTATTAGGTTACAACATGCTCAAGGATGGGCTCTATTGACAAGTAAATTTTATTTCTTTATTCACATTTACTATTTAAATTATGAAATCTAGCAGGAGTGTAGTCTTCACTGCTTAAGGCAAGGATCAAATTTCAAAGAGGTAAGTTTTTCTATTCAGAGGCTTAAATCAATTTTATTTAGTTTTTAGTTCTAATCCAAAATATTTGATAAAACCAAGAACTGTAGAACATACAAAAATGATTTTGAAAGGAATACAAATCATAGCATTGAGAGATCTGATCTGATTGAGTTCAAAACTCAGTCAATAATGGTAAACTTAGATCAAGTTATTGAATTTTCTAGACTCTCAGGTTCTCCATGTAGAAGAGAAAAAATAATCCCTATGAAGTAGATTATGTTAAAATGAAATGAGATGTAGATTACAGAATGCCTGGCACACATTCGTTGCTCCATGAGTGTTCATTTCTCAGGTAGCATGAACTTCATGTTTATTTTAGACTATGATTTCTCTGCTAGGCACAACATTGTCCAAGTTGACTGAAAAGGAATCGCCAATTAAGTAATCATTTATGGATCCCAACATTCTCCCATGGTTTGTGCTTATTTAACGTTGGGATCAACATTATCATTTATTGGTCTTTGTATTATTATTTATTGATTATTGTATTATAATTCATTGACTATGTCATAAATGAATTTATGCCCTTTTCCATTAATTCATAAATGTCAAATATGATATTCAAAGGACATAGATGCAGGGCTTGGTGGTCCATGCTTGTAATCCCAGCAACTCAGGAGGCTGAGGAAGGAGGATCCTGAGTTTGGGGCAAGTTCAGCAATTTAGCAACTAATCCTATTTAATGGAACCGAAGATATAATGTATCAGATATTCAAAAACAGTAACTGCTATTTCAATTAAATTCTCAATAATTCAGTTTTTATCTTTCATTAAACAGAGATGAACAAAAGCTAAAATAGAAATTTATCTGAACAAATATCTTTAGTATATCTCATAAAGCAAATTAATAAACCTTTTGCTCAAAGTTCAGAATTCTATGGGTACCCTATTTAATTATATTGTAAAGAAAAATCTAGTATTTTGTTGAGACCTCCTTGAATACTCCCCTTATTATTATTTCTAAATAAAAAATAATGATGTACCAGGCTTGGTGGTGCATGCCTATAACCCCAGTGGCTGGAGAGGCTGAGGCAGGGGGATCGCAAGTTCAAAGCCAGCCTCAGCAAAAGCAAGGCCCTAGGCAGCTCAACAAGAGCCTGTCTCTAAATAAAATACACAATAGGGCTGGGGAAGTGGCTCAGTGGTCGAGAGTCCCTGAGTTCAATCCCCAGTAGTCCCTTCCTCCCAACAAATAATAATACTGATGGCTTTTTTTAATTGAGTAAACTTTATGACTTCAGCTATTCATTTGTCAATATCCTTAAATAGAATTTGAAATTATTTTCATGGTGAGTCTAGTATGAAATTCTAGGTTTGTGTTACTAATTCTGTTTGACAAATTAAAAAGCTGAAGCTCTATGTGTTTAAGTAATTAACCCAGATCACACAGTGGGAGGTAGGACTGAAAACTAGGTGGAGCCATGTGACTCCAAAGCTCAAACCTGCTGTTTTTCCTCCTGAGATATAAATAAAACATACCAGTGTTAATATGTAACTCATAACATAAAGGGTAATGCAATTTAATGTTATTTTAAAAGTACGTACAAACTACAAACAGAGTCACACAGATTATTTAAATGAAGTGAATGAAATCTCAAGTGGTCTAAGGGACAGTATTAACTTTATTTAGCTTTAATTAAAGAATGAACTGAATTTCAAAAGGCAAAAGTATGAACTTATACAATCTTTTGTCAAGCAACTTAGTACAATTTTTGTGAATCAGCATACTTTTTCAGTTATTTTAAAATTTTTCTAAATGTCTTCTAGAAGTGCTCATATGCCCCAAGAGATATTAACAAATGTGATCATTTCAATCTTATGTATGAAAATATAAAGTTTCATATTTATGTATGCATACATACATATATGTGCTCATCAAGATAAGAATGGATAAATAAAATTATAATTACATAGTAGAACAAATAGAGTTTAAATAGGAAGACATAGTTTTGATATGCTATTCAAAGGAAAAAGACATTTTTCTGAACAGCATGCATAGTGTGATTTCCACACATGCATAAAAGAAGTATGCTGCTGATGTATGCAGAGGTTACTACACTGTGTTTTCAGTTCTGAATTTTGCAATTCTGGAAGGATCCCACAACTTTCTTGGTGTCACTAGCTCTGTAGTGGGGAGTAGAATTATTGTGAGTCAGTATGGGGATGTCGCAGCAATGATGAGTTCACAGTTTTTTACTACTTGTTCTCTATTATTTTCAGTAACTAATTCTTTCTACTGCATATATGCATATATCACTGAGCTATTAAAATATTAATGGATTGATTTAAAAAAATAAGTTCCTTACCCAGACAGGGTTTTTTAATGTTCGGAAGCAAAGAACCAACCATTCCTCCACCTCCTTCACCACTACTAGAACAATGGTACATTTAGCACTTGTCAATCTTTACCATCTCTATGCAATCAGGTTTGATATTCTCTGGAAACTTCACAATTCTGGCACTACAATAAATAATACAATACAGCTTACAATATAATACAATACAGTTTAAAAATACTTGAGTCTAGTCTAGTCTCAGTACTTATTGTTATAAATACTGATGGCTCAGGAAGAATAAGCATTTCTTTATTCCTATTAGTAAAATCTTGGATTATTTTTAAAATTTTTGTTACATATTAATTTGTTACTTTGTTATATGCCATGTTAATGGCATATAACATGTTAATTTGTTATATGCCAAATAATCTAACTAAACATTATTTCTTCTCTTCTAATGCATTTCTTATTTTCTCTCTGAAACTGTGTTGGCATGTTTGATTCACTAAACATTTATGATCTGGTTCATAGCCTTCGACTTGATGCAGAACTTGCCAAAATCAAAGGCAAATTTTAAAAATGCATGAAGATTAGCTTCACACAATTTAGCTTTAAAAGTCCTGGATTGTATGAAAATAAAAAAGGTAAGAAAAGGAAAGAAATGATCAATGTTGAATGAAATGATTATCTACAGTGATGATCTGTCTACAGAAGAAGTCCAAGAAAATCCATCAGATAACCAAAGACAAGATAATTCAATAAATGGACTAGAGTGAAATGATGTGTGAAAAATAAATGTCTTTCTGAAAATTTATTCCTGAATATCAAATCAAAAGTACAGGTTACAAAAGAGAACAAAGAGGTAAGGTGGACCTCATCAAAATCAAAATCCTTGTGCTTCAACAGACACTATTATCAGAGTGAAATGGCAGTCCACAGAATGAGAGAAAATACTTGCAGATCACAAATCAGATGAAAGACTAATACCCAGAATACAAAGAATTCCTGTAGGTTAATAGAAAAGAAACAACCTGTCAAAAGTGGTCAAAGATCAGAATAGATATTTCAGTGAAGATTTACAAATGCCCAATAAGCACATGAAAAGATGTTCAGAATCACTGATTTTTTAAATTTGTAAAATAATCATTAATCATTAGGAAAATATAAGTCAAAACCATGCAATACCATTCCACACCCATTAGAATGACTGTTAACAAAAAACAGAAGTAGAAGTGCTGGCAAGGGTGTGGAGAAATTGGAACCCTTGACCCTTCCAGGTGGGAATGTAAAGTGCTACTGTGACTGTGGAAAATGCCGTGGAGATTTCTCAAAACACAAAGACAGAATATCCATATGATTCAGCAATTCTTTCTCAGGACATACCCAAAAGGTTTCAAGTCAAAAGGGCATGGAGTGTTGCTCAATGCTAGAGGGTACAACTAGCATGTGAGGTCCTGGGTGCAATCCCCAGCACCACGAAAAAAAAAAAATTGTTTTTCAAATCAAGGACTCAAAGACGTTGGATGTTAGCGCGCCATGTTCATAGCACTACTATTTATAATAAATAAAACATAGAAACAACCCATGTGTCCACTGATAAATAAATGGACAAATAGTATATGTAGCGCCACATATACACAAAATGAACAATTATTTGGATTTAAAGAGACAAAGTTCTGATATATGCCATAACGTGATGAACCTAGAAGATATTATGCTATTCATTACAGAAGAATAGATATTGTATGGTTTTCCTTATATGTATTAAACACAGAAGTAAAATTCATAGAAACAGCAGAATAATGGGTGTCAGACCTGGAAGAAGGGAGAAGAATGAAGGGGGAAGGAGTTTTAGTAGGACAGTGAGAACACCCCATGGATGGATGGCCATGAGGTGGCATCCAATGTGCACTTACTTCTGCCATAGAGCGGGTTCCCCCAAATGGTCAATATGTTAAATTCATTGTTACATGTATTTTACCTCAATAAATAGGCATCAATAGCTTTTTTATATACCAGAAGCCAAAATTTAGAAGATATAATGGATAAAATAATTGAAATTAACAATTGAAAACAAACATAAGTAATTGAGAGTGAGAATATTAAGAAATTTGAATGAAAAAAGAGGCACAAACATTTATACTCAGGAGTCTGTTGCAGACAATACCTACATGAAGGAAAATAAAACTTTCCAGAAGACAAAGATATGATTTAAATAGGTGCAGAGAAAAATGAGTTGGTTGTACTCAGATGCCTGAAAAATGAGAGATTTACAGAAGTTTCCTGGTGAGCAACTGAGAACACCTGCTAGACTGTTGCCCCCTGAAATATTTAGTAGAACCTTTCACTGAGACTCTTGAAAGTGACAAGTTTGCAGGTCAGTGCTCTAGGCTTGGCTAGGTGCCTCCCTTCTTAACCTATTCCCCATGACATCCCATACTGCTACCCCAGGTCTTCCTGTTAACACCCTATGTCTGAATTACAAACTCTGCGTTTCAGTGATTAAATGCAGACTGATAGAGTTAGAAAAACAGGTAAATAAATACTTATAATACTTCTATATTGTGAAACACTACAACCATAAAATAAATGAAGAAACTCATTGAATCCCAAATTCTAGTTATTAAGAAAGAAAAATAGAACACTGTTGATCCATTTATGGATGCATTTATAAAATTGTTAGAAGTAGGTGCCTCTATAGGGACGATTTGGGAGGATGGATGGTATGAATGAATGCACCATACTTTTAACTTGCATTTTGTAGATAAAATCCTCATGATGCATTTCCTTATAACTAGAAGTAACAACAATGGAAAGAGCAAAGAAAAAACAAAAAAAAGGTTAAAACATGTCTACCCCTTTCTCCTTTTTTTTCCAATGATTGTTATTTCCTATACAATTAATTATATTTGCTCTTTCCATATTTGATATTTTATCACCACTAGTAGTATGTATCTCTCCTCCAGAAAATGTCTACCCTGTGACAGCACTCTCCTAATACACAACTGTAACTTCACACTTTGGCATTGACACTGACTCACATTTCAACACCACAAAAGCCCATGTGGCCAGTTTCTCCTCATTATCTACAATTCATTGGTCTTCTTGCTTTGTGATCTGATTCTCTCTATTCATCTCAATTTCTTTGATAAACAGCACATTGATTCCCTAATATCTTATTTTTTTCCATATTTCCATGAATATTCAAATGCTAAATTGCTATTTCAATCTAATTCCTCTACTCCAAGACAAGGGAAAACACTTTCTCTGAGATAACATAACCCACCTTTTATACTGTCCTTATTTCAAGTTAACAAACATAGGCTTAGTTGGATTTTCAAACTGCAATTGGTATTTTAATTTTTATTTAGCATATCCTTTCCATTCCTTCTTACTAAACTCTAGACTTTTATTACCCTCTAAACATTTTTGTGAAATTTTAATATTTCATTCCATAAATATTTGTCATTCATTTTCAAAAAATTAATCAGAGTTGCTCACATTCTCAGCAAATACAGGTATCTGCATTCATAAAAATTCCTGTCCTGAGTCATCACAAGTTAACTTTTCCTGCTGCTCCAGTAAGTCCTTTCCATCCTCACTGTCTTTCTCCAGGATTTACTCTGTCTTCCACATCCCTGTAGTGGTGGTTACCCTTTCTGTACTCAAGTCTTCCCACTCTAGGACTCATTTCCCTTTTTCTTAAGGCACATTTATAATTGTTCCCTAATGGTTCTGATGACTTTTACCAAAACTCAAAGGACACTACTTACTTTCTCCACTCCCTTATCTCTAATTGCCTGACACCTACATTTCCCCATACCTGATTTGAATCCTTATTGTTTTGAAGAATAACAGTGATGATGATAACTAATGATTATTGAATGTTTACTGTACTCTTGGCATATTTTAAATACATTATGTATTAAAACTTCTCCAAATTTTTCCAACAGCTCTAGAAAGTTAGTGCTACTGTAATTCTGACCTTCAGATATGGAAACTAAGCCATGGAGAGTTTATGTATCTTGCTCAAAATCATACCAGTAATAAGTGAATAAACAGAATTTTATGCACAAGGGGTCAAATCCAGATTTCACACTGCCTTTCGTGTACACATTAGTGAAAAGATATTATTCCTTAAAGAGGAAATGAATACATTTGGTCAGCCTCACAGTAATGGGAATATTTTTTATTAATTCTGTATGTATATGTAAAGGTTTTTTGCATATGATCAATTTTATAAAAATAACTCTATTACAGAGATTATCTAAAGGACTATCCACATGATTTTATCTGGATCCCTTACCTTTGGTTTGTATCTTGCCAGAACAGGGAATTGAACAAACAAAAATTCCCTAGGAAATTTTTACATACCACTTACCAAATCCTTTCCTTTCTTCTAGAAGTGATCTCTCATCTAGGACCATAACAATCTTCCCCATTCTTGCAGTTCCTAAGTTCTGGGCTTTCTGGGATCAGGTTTCCATGGACATCAGTAGGATGAACATGGATGCTCTGTGAGGAATCACATTCCAGAGAGCATTCTAGACAAGCAATCATTTAATGCCATTCTAAACAATATAGATATTATGCACATTACATCTTGCTCTCTATCTAAAGGGAGAAGGTCTTATGGTAAGGACAGAGGGCTCTTCAGTTGACTGAAAAGGAAGGGTTCACTCAGCATTTGGTGCTTATTGTCAAACATAGGGACAATCTCTGCAAATGGTCATTTATTGTGATCAATTTGACTATTTTCTCCAAAAGAACACAACTATGGATCTATGTTGAAATTTAATTAGAACATCATTCTGCCTTATTTTTCTAGGTGGATACAACCTAATACCAACCTAATACTAATCAACCACAACCATTACATTCCAATGGGAAGAATTTTAAGTTCTGATTTTCTAGTGTTACACTAGAAAAATCTGTGAACTATCTTCTAGAGAGGATGCTGGGCTATTAGCACAACTTTCTTAAGAACACCAACAGTAATGTATTGTCCCATATGTTCTAGATTGTAGGCAAAATTATTATTAGTTCCAAATGCTTCAAAGAGTGTTGGGGAATTTTCTTGATATTCTATAATGATATTGATACTCAAGGAAGAAGTTCCATGTTGGATCACTAGCAAAGACTGGACTGATCTCTGTGTTTGGAATAAAAGCCTATAGAAACACTGGTAAATGGATAATATCTTTATATCATTTTTATTTTTTTTTTCTAATTCCAGTGTCACAATCCAGAAATGAATGCATTATTTCCTCAGCTTGAAAATCTATTCACTTAAGTGTTCTTACAGATTTAAAAAACAAAATCATTCACTGGTCAGCCTAGATATTATCTCCATATAAAAGTCTTTCCTTAACACTCAACATTTTTTTTTCTCTCTCTTTTTTTTAAATTCATTGGACTTTAAGTTCTATGACAGTAGAAACTTTTTCATACATATTTGTAAGACCTTCAGTGCCCTGACTTAAATAATGTTTGCCATAAAATACATGTTCAACATTAATATCAAAATGGATGGATCAACTGATCTGCATATTTTACAAGGGTGGGGTTGAAATATGAATTTTGAAGAAAATTATTTTTAAGATGTAAGTTGGATTACATGTGGTGATGTTTGGTTGTCAGGATTCTAAAACTAACATTATAAGAAAGAAAGAAACTCTATTGAGTTTTAATTCCAAGTACAAAATTAACTGTTTTATAAAGAGCACTTTTTTCAATTGGAAGCTTTAATTATAATTTGTATCATCACCAAATAAAATATTTACATCTAAATTTTATACAGCACAAAATACAAGATTGGACTAGCAGGTTATTATGAATGAAAATCAAAATAGGTTTTTTGTTGCTAATGAAAGTATTATAGAATCAAATTTAATGTAATTAAATGTTTCTATTTCACTTTTTAGAATGTTTTCAATTTAAAATGTAATCCCTTATGTCATGCACTGCTATGTAAAGTAATATGTGTGTGCCTTGGTTTAATGAAATAGAGAAGGTGTGATTATAATTTGGTAATGGAATTTTCTTAGATGCAGCCTAGTTTTGTTACCTGCTTGGCAAATGCCTATAAGTTCTGAGTCCAAAAATAAAACACTTACTAAGAAGGGAATAAATTCCTTCTCCATTTTGTAAGATATTTTTGTCTTCCATGGAGTGAGTAAATCACTATTTACTCATGCCAAAAAGCACTATCACTTCTCTCTTCTCTTTAGCTTCACAGAATTAAAAAACAAGTGTACAAAAAGAAAAAAAAAAAAGAAAAAAATGACATGCTCCTATGGATACTCCTTTGAGAATACAATTTCATAAAAACTCTGAAAAATGGTGATTGATAATGAGAACTTTATTATTTTATTTCACATACAGCACCTTTGATGTGATGAATACTAAGGCTGGAATCATCTGTATATATAATTACCTCTATTTGGTTCCCTTGAGAAGGAACAGAGTGACTGTTCTTCCAATAGCTTTTATTGCATAATTCCCCCCACAGATCCGCCACAACATGGGTAGTCTTGGAATCTTCATGTGATGAAGCACAATTACTTACTGAATCTTTTTTTTTTTTAATAAAAAAGACTTATACTGGACTTTCAAAAGATGCTGTTCAACTCCATAACCTCTACTGTTTCCTCCCCAAACTCCTGATTTCAGCCTTGCTACAGAAGCATAAAGGCAGAATCTTGCTTTAGGTATAATTATTTTCTTCATCAACCACTTCTGAATATTCTTCATCTTATCCAGTAAGTCAGGAGTTACGTTGCCAGGGAATTGAGGTAAGGGATTTTATGTGAAGAGTGGTGAAGAAGACCAGTTTCCAGAATGTGTTCCATGAATCCTGAGGCGTCACCATGTTCCTTAAGAGGACGATATCCATAGTGCTTTGCCCTCCCCCTTGATTTCTGAGTTAACACCCTGTGTTCCGGCTGCCACCCTCTTGTCCTGGATCTTGTTTCTTACCATCCAAGAAAGACCCTTCTTGCTTCACAATGGAGTCTTTACTTGTGTTCCTCTCACTTACTGTGACCCTGCTCTGAAACAAGCTTCTGCTTCTACCGTTTTTGATGACACCTTTTGGCAAGATGACACTAAATATTATCATTAACACAAGTCAAGACTTAGTTCGTTAAGTTTCCTGGGACAGGAAACTAGAATTGTTTTTGAAAGGGCAGTGCTTAGACACAACCGTGTTCTTCACCTACTCTAAGTTCTTCGCCTGTAGACTGGAGTTGTCCAACCCTCTGGTGGACGATCCTGCTACAGTTGAGGCAGATTTTAAGACATTATAGATTTTTTTCAAATTCCAGAATAAGAAGATTATGCTTTTCTGAAGTCATCTTAAAATTTTTTAAGGGACAGTAGAAATGATTAAAATTGCTGTCAAGGAATTTTATTGAGTAGTATGACTTTGCAGGAGAGGAAGAAATGAAATCAGGGACTTGTTTGCAATGTTCTAGCTGAGAATACAATTTCATAAAAACTCTGAAAAATGGTGATTGATAATGAGAACTTTATTATTTTATATCCTCTAATGGAACATTTCAATACAAATATACACAAATATTTGATCAAATAGATTTTTCAAAAAGTCAAAGTTCATTCTTAAATGCTGTTTCCCAAAGTGTTGTACTGAAAAATTAAAAAATCATGTGAAAACACTAGCTTGGTACAATATTTGTGTAGCCGTATGAGGCCTTGGGTTCAATCTCCAGCACCACACACACACACACACACACACACACATATATACACATACACAAAATCACATGTAGTATGTTTGCATTTGTTTCAAATGTCTGTAAAATCAATGTTAAATCTAATTTATACTTTATTTTAGACCATTTTCTGAGATAAATTTCAAAATGACCTCATATAGAATAACTATTTTAAGAATACTTAAAATGCAAAATGTCCATAGGGTCTCCTTTTTAACATTGTTTGTGAATTTAAATTCCCATTAGTCATTCAGCTCTCACATAGAGCAAAAGGAGTGATCATGCTTAAAGGAAATCTCTGTAAAATATTTGAACTTAAAATATAATCAGTGACTACATTTTCCTTTTTAGTTGAGTTAAGACAAACTTAAAAGGCTTTAAAGGTCACAAAAATTGTTAAGAGAATAATTGTGAATATAATGTCTATGGTAGAAAAAATTCAAATTAAGTAAGAGGGCATGCTATAGTCAATTTGCCTTTCATTTTTAGATACTACCCAGTACTAGGAAATACTGGGACAGCATTAAATTTCAAACATATACATGTTCTATAGCTGAGAATGAGCTGCTCCCCTCATATCCACTGTTAAGCACAGATACTTTATGCCATGTGGATATGTCCCAGTACCTACTCTAGCTCTTCTGAACTGAGTTAGAGGGAGAAAGAGATAGAGAACATTTATTTCCATGATTTAAAAGCTTTAGCTGTCTGCTTCTGACTATAGATATGGATAACTCTCATTTGAGTAATTAACCAAATGAAAACTTTCTTCCATGTCATTAATAGATCTTCCATACTGAAATGAAAGTAAAATTAATCTTTTTGGATTAAATGATTGAATGCTCAAGTCATCTAAAGAGTAGCTACAAAAATACCATTATTGCTCCTGTGACAACCGTACTTTCTCTTATTCTACACATGTTTTTAGGAGAATCAAGGTATATTACTGACTGTAAGTACAAGTGAGAAAACATTCAGGAATTTTATAATTGACTGACCAATAAATGAAAAAACAGGTTACAACTATATCCTGGAAAAAAATCACCGGTAGGTCATAAAAAGCTTCTGAAAGAGGGAAAGCTACCTTTTCTAAAATGAATTGCCTCTAGATAAGTAAAAATGTCTCACTGATACTGACATTGTTTGTGTGTGTGTGTGTGTGTGTGTGTTTAAGACAGGTGTTTGTTTTGAAATCCTTGTGATCATAGTCACTATTAGAGTTTAGGTCTGCTCAGAACACTGTTTCCTCATGTCACATTTTGCCTGATGTCTATTTTAGAGAATTACTACTTTGGAGTTTGTTAATCACTAGGTGATTGCAAGAGTCTGGCAAAAGACCAGCACAAGTCACTTCACTTTAAAAACAAGCTTCAACATGCCTTTGAAAGTGCATGTGTGTGAAGTGTGTTTATGAGTAGGCATGGGTGTGTGTGCCCAATTGTTAATGGGTTCCCTACCTCATTTTCTCAAGGACTTACCAGTCTTCCTGGTAAGTCCCTAGCAAGTTAAGTCCCTTCCATGGATAACCCTAGCATCAGGGACAGCAGCCCAATAAGCACCACCATAATTCTTTGTGTCCAATACTGTGCTTAATAAGATATTTTTCTGAGGAATAGTATTTCTTTCTGAATTTTGTGGTCATGCAGCCTCAAATACTACTGAGTGCTCCCTTCCATGCCAGGCGCTGTAGTAGGCACTGGGGTATCAAAGTCAACAGAACAGTCAAACATGCCTACTTTTGTGTTGTCCACCAGCATGAAAAGACATGCAATAAAAAAAATTAAAATGAGTAATTTGCAGGGTAACTTAGAAAGCAATTAGGCCTGTAATATGTGAAGCTGGCAAGGGAGATCATCAGTGCAAAGAAAAGTGTTGTGAAGTTATGTGGTATAGTTAGGTTTGGGTTCAAAGTGGTGGTGACTTTTGAGAAAATTTGGATGAAAGGAGGGGGAAAGTCCTCTCAGGCAGAGAAAGCACCAGAAAAACCTCAAAGGTAGGCAAGTGTCGCAGGTGGAAACTGTTCTGGAAAGCATTTCAGAATTGCAGATGAGGCGAGAAATGGAGGAAAGGGCACAGCTTGGATTCTCATGAACGATTTTGAGGAGAGGGCTACAGGGAGCTCACCTGTGAGCTTTTAAAGGATCACTCTGCTTCCTATATAAAGAATATGCTACAGCGAAATGTGTCCATTTTCTGTTGCTGATAACACGGTATCACAGACTGGACAGTTTTTAACAAAAAGAGATTTATTTCGGCTCACAGATCTAGAGGTGCAAGTTCAAGGGCTCCAAGGCAGCAGAGGACATCACATGACAATGTCCTGGGTGCACACGTTTGTCTGTGCATCTCTTTTGATTTCTTTCCATCATCTTATAAAGACACCAGGGTTCAACCATAGAAATCCAACCTAATGATTTTATGTAATCCTGATCATCTCCCAAGACCCACCTCTAAATGCCATTAATCCACAGTCTAGTTAAATTTCCACTCTTTGAATAGCTCACAAAGAGCTCCAAACCCAACTCATGCAACGTTGGGGGACACATGCAAACTATATCCAAGCCATAGCAGAAGAAAAATGTGAAGTAGAGAAATTAGCAACTTGACCAGTGCAACAATTCAGAAAAAAAGAAAAGGAAGATTTGGTAGCTTAGACAAAAGATTAAACAAACTTCTAATAGGTTTATTTGAATCCCAGGCTGCTTGCTTCAACGTTGAACCTCTGTTTCTTGTGTGTCCCATGCAGTGCTGCTAGGATTCACTTAGCCTTCCGTTGGTGAGTCCTTCCTAGCTTTCTGAAGGACATGGGAGATAGTACCCTGAACCCAAGAAGTATGGATAAAAGAATTGGATTCAGTTTTACCAAAACTCTGTACACAAGCAAAAGCCATAGATGTGTTTTTATATTTGAAGGTATTTTTTTATTTTTTATTTTTTATTTTTTGCATTTGGCTCTTCAGTATCTACAGCACCATGTAGAGCCAGGAGAATGAGCTTTTCCACAACAGGACATAAAAAAAGCAAGGAGCAACGTAATGCCTTGCTACTGAGAGAATTCAACAAAGTTGCCAGTGATGTCTGCATTTGTTTTAGCTGTGAGAGAGGTTTGCTCAGGAAGAATTCACTGCTGGAATTCTCCCTATTGCTCTGTGGAACATGCAGTATGGCTATGGCAGTGATTTTATTTGTTTGTTTATTTTGAGACAGGAGTACCATTTCTGCTCTCCAAAGTTTCAAATACTATTCTTAATAGGTTTAAATAGACTATATAGATCAGCCCTGAGAGAATTACGAAGGCACTATGAATAATGGAGAAATGATGAAAACATAAGGCTGATAAAGTGGAGTGAACCTCAAAAAAACAGGAGAAAACTTGTACGAATTTTATTTTAGTTGTTTGCAGAGTAGGAAAAAAAAAATGCAAATGTTGCATAGCTCAAAATACTTCCATATAAATTTAAGTGTATCTGTATCACTATTTTGTTTTCAAAAATGAGTGCTGACTAATAAATTTTCAAGTGATTCCTCAGAACTATTAAGTTTGTCCTCTATAAAATCACAGTAATTGGGTATTTACCAATGGGGAAAAGGATTCCAGTGCAGGGAAAAATGTGTATGTATTTGCCTGATTTGAAAAATAGTTAAGCCTCACATTTCTGACTTCAGAGAGCCGAAGGCCACTTCTGTTCTTGTGTTCTGTGGATGGCTAAGTCAAAATGAGTTAGATGATGGGATCCATCTTCACATCAAAAGGCAAAAAAACTTACAAATACATTGAGGACACACACATATACCCACACTCTATACTATAATCTAATACTGGAGAATATCAGTAAGGATGTGAGTCTGCAGTTTTCAAAATGTAACTACTATGACTAAATCGGAATTCCTCTTCATTAGCATTATTAAGAATTTTAGATAAGCAGTGAAAGAATCAGTTTTGGTTTTGACTGACCTCTGTGATTTGAAGTCACAAAGAAAGAACAAATATATAACAATATTTGTTAATTTAATTGTGATTAATAATATCTTATTTGTCCAGAGTTGTATGACTTTTTGGAATGCAAATTTATAAGCTCACATTATTAATTAAGTCAACCTTTCTTAAACTTCAAGGAATCCCACCCATTACCCTTTCACATGTATGTATGAGAATTTTCATTCACTCTCTATCCTCCTCTATTTATTGTTAACTTCCCTTCCTTTCAGAGACAAATAAATTAGAAAAGCAGTCTGCCTGCTGTTGTCACTTCTGCATCATCCATCAGTGTTCATTTCATCTTCAAGGTTCATCAAGCCTCTACTGAAATTTATGTCACCAAGTTTCTGGGAATCTCCTAATTTCAATGCCAATGAAGACCTCAGTCTTGCTTTTCCTATTTCTCAGTGGAATCCCTCTCCACCTAATAGTCACTTCTTGAATAGACCTTCCAATGAATTTCTTGAAAAGAGTGCATTGATTCTCCTCATAATTGTCTAAGATATTATATGTTTTTACTTTATTTTCTCTTGTTTTATTTTATTCTTTTCCCCTTTCATGTCTATCAAATGAATGCTGTACCCATATTCCCATGAACAATATTCTTCTCTGTCTACATGTCCCTTCCATGGGACAATAAAAATTTGACTTTTTGCACTTATTGTCAAACTTAGGAATATCTAAATTTAAACAATAACCTGAAGTCTGGTCCTCTAACTTGATAGCCAACTCATTATACTCCTGCTTAATAGAAGCTTGTAGATTGTCACAGTACCCACACAACTTCTCTAATAATAGCATTATTTGTCCTCTCTGAATGATCTTCCTCTCGAAAAATATGCACTACATTAAGAAAGCCTCCCAACCAATCAGAGAATCATTCTTTACATTGACCTACATATATAGGCAAGTCACCGTGTTCTTTAGCTTTTAAGTAGATGCCAACTACCATTCTCCAGTTCAGACTGGTGTGCTGTGCTATGAACCACTAAGTTTCTGTTTGCTAAAATGCCAGCATCTCATGGAGAATAAAACCTGAATTGTTTACACTACAGGGGAAAAAAATAATACTAGAAGTGCTTCAAGTGAAGAAAGAAAGATGAATTATACTGTGGGGAAAGGAGCTTTGGTGGTAGAAGAAAGATTTTTAATGGGAAATGTCATGAAAATTTGTATCTGTTGAGGTACAATCTCCCTCTTCTTACTCACTACAAACAAAATTATTTGAGCAAACATAAAACTTGATTTCTAGTCATTTGATTTTCTTAATCCAATTAATTCTAAATACATTCAAAATGGCAACACAAATCTAGTTTTCTCCACCCTCATTCTGTACTCTGTCCTCTTCTATTTTGATTATTCTTAATCATACATTTGCCTAATTCTCCTATTATATTGTGTAATTCTTAGAGGACAGAGGTCATAGTTTCATTTTGTATCATTATTTCCACAATCCCCCCCATTTCAACTCTCTCTACTGAATCTAAAATACTTAAATATAGTATACTAGTAATTTTTTAAATGATTTTAAAAGATGATTAAAAAAAACAAAAAATATCTTGACTTTTCAATTCAGCCTCTTTACTTACCCCATTACTATTACCCTCTCTGTATGGACTAAACCAGAAAACTGGAAACCCTTGGAATCTTCTGTGGTTAAAACCAATCTGCCCAACATGCCAAAAATTCTCAGATAAACTTTTCTTCTATGTAAGTAATAAAAGCAGCTCGAATTCACTGCTCTCTCCTTAGTCTTTCAGGAAATTTTGCAAAGCTTAATATATAAGGATAAACTTCTGGAGAGCAATGTTAAGCTTTAGCAATGAGTATTTCCACCTTCACTTTCTTCTGCTTATGACATATTATTTTTCTAATGGATTAGCTATGACCTGCAGAATGAATATTTTGTTGCTTTTAAGGATAATTATTTAGCCTATATAATTCTTGAAAATTGTTCCATGTGTGTTATTTGGATTATTTCTTTGCTAGTTATTATTTATAATGACAAAATTTGCAAATATTGCATTCTCAGAAATACTTTTTGGAGTTAGAAATCTAGTAGTCCAAAAAAGGATTATAAACCAAATAATACCACTATCACAGATTCTGACTTTATAAGAACCTACATCCAAATTCATCTTGTCATTATTCGTTCATTATTTCCTTTCATTAGAAAATAATGCAGTATTGGGTATAAAAATCTACTATTTTTTCTCTGGTTTTACTAAATGGAGTCTATGTTACACAGAATTGAATTTCAAATATATATAATTGTAGATTCTTCTTATTCAGGGTGCAATCAAATCTCATATATTAGAGCTTATTTTAATTCCAGACAAATACATGGAAAATTTAAAAATTTTTTTTTCAGAAAAGATACAAAATATTTTTAAGTGATAAAAAGCAATGATTATGTTTCTTCATCTCTTGGAAAGGTTCTTACTGTTGCCATGAGTCCAAGTGAATTATAGGTCTTTTATAGCATGAAAAAAGATAATGGCTATAATACTACTATGTGAATTTCAACTTTCCACCCTCTCTATGAAGTTAAAAGTTAGCTTCCAAAGCTTTTAGAAGGCTGTTGCCCTTTTCAAACTGCGTTTCTAGTGCATCCATCTTATTGATTTATTCATAGTAAATGTTATCAGTTCATTCTTTGTATGTGAAACCCAAGAAGGTCTACATAAGTGCTCTCTAAACCCTTGCAACCTTCTCAGATGTAACTTGCCTAAATAGTGAAAACATATTCTTTCTGGTCAAGACAATGGGCAGGCTGGAGTGGGAAAAGGGGGCTCTTAATACAGATGAAGACAGATCATAAATTTAAGTTTACCACCAATACCAAGTTCACTATTCCAGGAACTATTACATCCAGAAAAAGAGAGAGTCTCTCCAGTAATAAAAGCATTGATCCTGAGCTGATCTGTGGAGGGGTGATGTAATTGAATGACGCATTTTGGAGAAATCCATTTCTGTGGTTTCAAAGTCCTTTCGTACAGGTGAATGCATATAAAAGCAATGTTTGAGGCAGCTAAATTCTACCACTCAAAATATGAACTTAAAAAGGAAAGAAAACATCTTTGATTATAATAAAAATTTATTTACTTTATTTCTTCTCTTTTACCATGGTTTTTCATTTGTATATTTTATTCCATGTGCCAATTTATGCTGACAGAATTTTTTCTTACCAGCTGAAGTTTATAGAGCAGAGAAAACTTGCCAAAGCTTGACCTCTGACCAGTAACCAAAGATGATACATGATATATAAGTTCTTTTTATCTACCTCCATTGAGGACACATTAAAAGAATAGAAAGTATTTTCTATTATTAGGTAATGATCACATTACCTGGCCATTCCTAAATACATGAAAAGTCAAGAATAATTTTACCTAAGGTTTGCTCCCCAGCACCCATTCTCTGGTTTAATGTAAAAAGCTAACAACCCAACCTATGATAAAAACAGGCAAGGAGTCGTTTCTTTCTGAAAGATGACTATGATCAGTTATTCTTGCATGCTATTGTCTGGTCCTGATTGTAAGAGTAGAGACCCCCTTATAGAAAAAAACAAAAAAGGTAGAGACTCTCTGATATAAAACAAATCCAAAATGAGTATAAATAGAATTGTGCTGACTGTGGTAAATTCAAGGACAGTACCTGAGATAAAACAATGTGGCCATGAGTTAAGGATTTTGTGACCATTTCTGTGAAGCAACCCATCCCTTCAGAGTCCCCAGAAGTTTCTGGTTTCAGACATGGGTAGTCTGGCTCCCCGGCCTAGCTCACCCTGCTAACCCGCCAGGTGCAACCTGAAATAGATAAACTGGAGTTGGCCACTTGCATTCTCCTTGAATAGAGAGAAAAAAAAAAAAAGTAAAAAGGCTACTATTGTAAGCCTGCCAAGAGATTTTTTTATGATTTTCACTTTAAAAACCAGCTTGCTGAACTCACTCACTACTACTGCTTCCATTACTTGGAGTAGTGGTCCCTACGCGTCAGTCTGTTTTCTTTCTTTCCTCTCTTTCCCCAAAATAAATTTCTTTTTCTACTCTAGTATCTAGTGGTCTCACTATGCGTCGATAACCAGACCCCACAACACTGATCTCTCCAGTCAGTAAAGTGGCAATGAGCCTGGAGTGTAGTAAGTATACACCTTCCACAGAATTTTAGAGACTCATCCAAATTTCCCTGGTACACCCGGCATTTGGGGTTAGCATTAAATACTAATGGGAAATGAAGCTTCTATGCTAAAATGGAAACAGATAATACTATAAAGTGAGGAAAATGCAAATATATTGGAGAAAATATAGGTCTAGGGAGGAAAGGGGGAAGGTAGAAGAAAAGAAAAAAAGTAGAAGGAAAAAAGGCCCAGGAAAAAAATACAGGAAGAAATTCAGAAAATAAAAATAGGAACTTGAAAAAAGAATATATATCAGAAAAATTTTAGGATGAAAATTTGCACAAAATGATGGAATCATGTAGGAAAAGTAACAAAAGAATGAAATCTGAAATTAGATAACTTTCTTATAATTTTTAGTATCATAATAAATATGTAATTCAAGCTCATATTTGTTAATTGAACAAATTAAGGTTTCTGTGTTAACATTGCTTCTAATTAGTGAACAATGTCAATAATAATGTAAGCTGAGTAAGTTTTTTACTTTAGTTCTAAAATTTTTTCTATGTTCATTCTTCAAAATTCAATCACTAGGCTTTGTTCTCAATAAATGGAGGGTATTATTTCCCCTTCATAGTTGTCGGTGTTTAGTTATGTGTCCTATCACAACTGAAAAGAGATCAGATCTTTTTTAGGTAAAAGAGGAACATTTTGCATATGTTCAAACTTGCATATTCAAGACAAGGCAAACACTTTTCTGTATATTAAACCTGGTAAATCCAGAGGATGGTATCAATGATGGTGTCCCCATGAGCACAGAATGTTACAGCATTTTTATGGAAAGAAATTTTGCAGAATTGAATTTATGCAATATTTTAATTTTGCAAACATGGACTTGTTTACTTATAAATTGTTTATCATTAGTAAAATGTATAACATGATATGTCATGATGTATTCTTTATCCATGGATTTTTAAAAGAATGCTTTAGCATTATGGTGATTTCTTCAAGCTTTCCTTACTTCATACATTATAAACATACTATTATAAAACAATAATAAGCCAATATCAATGAAGATATAAAAAATTGTGAAAAATGTATTCCACAATAATTTTGCTTACATGAAATATTTTGAAAAACCATTTTCCATAAGTGATGTAATTGAATAGATTATGTGTAAACATCTTTCAAAAATCAATGATATGAAGTTAGTGGGAGGAACCAGGATGGGAATCCACTCTTCCCTAGGATATGTATTAGTCATTGTATGATCTAGTTTTCTTTATGCAAAATGCTCAATCATAAATATCACAGACTATATCAATATTTTTAACTGTTACTACATGGAGAAGCTATACTAATATGTATTAGATCTGAAAAGACTTTGAAAGTATTTCATTTATCTTTGAATATACTTCCACAGAGTGGTTCCTTTTTTTTTTTTTTTTTTTACATTTTTCACAGCTTTGAATTCACTTACCTTAATCCAACAGACAAATCTAAAGTATTCCTTGAGAAATCAGACTTATCTGAAGTGACATCTGTCCTCTTTCTCTATTTTCTTACCTCTCTCTTCCTACCCACCAGCCTCAGGCCAAAAAGGCGTTTGCATCACTGCTAAAAGCCAAGTGCTCTGCTTTGCTTTCTGTTATGTCTTGTCCTGATTCCTGTATGCATAGTTCTCATTCTTCTTGCAGGGTCTGATTAGATCAAACAAGTAAACAACAATTACAGATGCAACTACTTACCACTGCTGCAATTTTAACTCCAAACTATACTATCCTTTTAAATGACTGCTATTAAAAACTAATATCTTATAGTCACTCCATTCCTATCTTAACCCATTATCCTTACCTTGACTCCATCTCTTCCTCCAAATTCCTCACTTACAACCATCAAGGATATCAGGAGTTCATAAATCACGAAACCGATAGTTTCCAAACCTGCATTTACTCTGACTTTTTCATTTTCTATTCCTGCATTATAATTACACATAATAGTGAGTTTCATTATGCCATATTTGAATATGCGCAAATATAATTTCATCTACCTCATTCATCAGTGCCTTTCCTTTCTCTCCTTCTTCTCCTGACTCACTTGATCTGCTCTACTAATCTCCCTTATATTATTATTGTTGTTGTTTTTTAAATTAGAGAAATATGTATTTATTCATATACATATAAAAATACATACATATATATGGGATTCATTGTGGTATATTTGTGTATGTACACAGCACAATTGGTGTATTTCCTTTCCCAGTACTTACCCATGTCCTCTGAATCTCCTTCCTCTACTCAATTTGTCTTCCCTTTTTATCAGATAGACCCTTTTTTAATTCCTTCTTCTCTCTGTAGCTTGTGCCTGTAAGAGGAAACATTCAACACCTGATTTTCTGAGTCTGGCTTATTTTATTTTACATGATGTTCAAAATGATGTCATTTGCTGGTAAATGACGGAAGTGCAGAGCGTCTTATCTTGACTTTCTTGAAGTAGGCTCTATTTCTCTCTATCATTGACTATAGAAGCTATGCCTATTTCTCAGTCTTGAGCATTTGTTTCTTTACTTTATGAACAAATACACTGTGTCTACTTCCAAATGTCTTCTGGCTACTAGGTGTGGATGTGTTTTCTTCTTTAACACAATACATCTGTATCTAATGCACTATCATAAAATCAAATCTGGATTTTCTGCTTATATTAATCATGTTTCAACACAATATTCAATTCTTATAATTTCTAGTTATATCTTTTTCTTTCCCTCGCATGTCCGTTAAGACCTCTACATGATACACTTCCTCACCTTTCCCTCTTGCTCCAGAATACAATGTAGATATCTAATAATTTACAATACAGATAATAGAAATATTCCCCTCCTCATATTGAGTGGCAGCCTGCAGTGGTTTCTTTGGGCTTTGACTAAAATGTTGGTCCTGTTGTATATTTTTATTGAGTGTATTTACACAGGTTTCTTCATCTTCTTGTACAGCGATGTCATATGAGCTCTGGGTCACAAAAGCTGGGTGAAGAACCTTGCGGGAGTGAGATATTATCTTACTTGCTCACTGCTATGGGTGGAGGCATGTTCCCTAAAGGTTCACATATTAGGTGGGTAGCCACCTGGGTGGCATATTGTGAGGTGCTGTGGGACCTGGTGGGAGGTTGTTAGGTCATTTGGGGTTATGCCCTTGAAGGAATTGTGGGATTCTGGTCTCTTCCCCTTCTCTCCCTCTGCTTCCTGGTTCAGAATGGAAGTGTTTTTCTCTGCCATATATTCCCACAATAATGTGTTGCCCTTGATAGAGATCCAACGCAAAGAGGTCAGCTGATCTTGGATAGGAGCTTCCAGAACTATAAACCAAAATAAACTTTTCTAAGTCATTTTTGTCAGGTATTTTATTATATCAATGGAAATATGATAACTACAAAAGCAAACAGGTTAGCTTGACACAGTGTCCTTGAAGCAGGCAGACAATTAGAGATTCATGGATTAAGAGCATAGGACTTTATTGTTCACAATACAACAAACATCATGATCCTCATGACGTGTTTTCCTACTGCTCCCCAAAATTTATGGGGTAAAGTATTCATGTGAGGAGGGAAAATGTTTTAAGCAGATCATTGGGTAAACATAGGGGATAAAATAATCTAGGTTTTACCTAGTAACATAAAAATGATAGTTTGAGATGGAACAAACTCAAAGTATAAAAGATAAAAGTCAAAAAGTTTAGAAAAATCTAAGGGTCTATCTTCCTTACAACCTGAGGCAAACTAAGATTTCTTTGCCACATTTCTATAAATTTTCATATGAAGGGATAATAATGAGAAAACATGATCTATTAAACTTCATCAAGATCAAACTTCATCAAAATAGGAAAATTAGTAAGATGAACTAACAAAATCTAAAACTGAAAAAGTCATATAAAAATAGGTAATTCTATATTTCAATAATAAAAAAACCAACATGAACAGGCAGAAACCTTGGATACTTTACGAATTAATTTTTACAACTGTCCAGTCAACAGGCGTTAACTATGAAAAAGCATGATTAATCATGCAATTAATTAATTAATTAAAATTAAATTTATATGTACTCATTAAAATGGCTAAAATTTAAATGTCTGTCAATGCCAAATGTTGACCAGGATACAGAACAAGTACATCTCTCAATATCTGCTGGTGAAACTGTAGAGTCCACCCTTTTAAAAAAAAAACAAATTCATCATTGTCAGTCTTTTTAAAATTACACATCTATTCCTGAAATTCAAGACCTGTCCGCAAATAGTCTTTCACTAAAAATGTCTAGAACTTCATATACACAAGAGTCAAAAACTGTGAATGAAAATAGAATATTCTAGTAAATTCATATATCAAAATAATATCCGGTAACAAGAAAAAATATAAAACACGCACACACAAATAGATGCATCTCACAGATATTGTTTTGGCAAATGAAGAAAATACAAAAATTATATGCTGAATGATTCCATTTAGTATGTATTCTAAAACAGGAAAAAGTAATCCATCTAACAGAAAAGTCATAACAAAGTCTACCTCCGTGGGAGGTGAGGGTACTAATTGAAAACGACCACATGGTAACTTTCTAAGGTGATAGAAATGTTCTGTCTTAACAGTGTATATACTTGTCAAAACTCATTAAATTTTACATTTAAGCTTTGCTCATTTCATTTTAATTAAATTTTATCTCACAGAAATAAAAGACGATAAATCCTGAACTACAGTCACTTGCTTTAGTTATTTTTTTTTTCTTTTTAATGGTACAGGTTGCTGTTTTTGAAAGTATTTTCTGTGTTAACCAAGTTTCAACAAATGTGTATGTTGCAGTTAATGAGAGCAGTTTTCTCACTGTTTTTTTTCTTCTTATTATTTTTATATCTAGAATGTGTCTTGAAGTGCTGGATAGTATTGGAGGTGTCAGCATGAGTTCACCTCTTACACACACACACACACACACACACACACACTTCTGAGTTCTGCTCACTAAAGGCCTAGAAGCTGTATACTCCTGGGAGTCCACCTTGTCCTCTAAGAAACACTGCTTGTTTAAAAGACACAGGTGATAGAGCTGATAGGATGTTGAGCCAGGAAAAACACAAGGCAAACCTGGACCAACTTGCAGGTCCAGCTATTAAGGAAGTGCTCTGAGAACCATAGACAGATGTCAGAAGGACACGCAAGGCAGGCTTATACTGGCAGAAAAAGGAAGAGAAAAAGAATGTTAAAGCAAAAGAGTGAAAGTGTGAACAATGATCAATGCAAACAAAGTGGAAAGAGTAAACACTGTTCCTTGCACTACTTCTGCATCTTTTCTGTAAATGCAAAATGAAAACAAAATAAAATGTAACAACCTGCTTTGGTGCCTCTCTTAAAAATGGTCAAACACCACCAGAATAGTCTACCTGTTGTATTTTGATATACCTTGTGGGATTCTCACTCTCTTCATAATTTTCTGTTCATTCCTTTCCTCTTTTTTTTTTTCTTTTTGACCCTTACTTAACAATAAATGCTTATTTCTTGCCACTCTGCACCTACCATCCTCAGAATTCCTCAGAATTCATGTATATTCTTCTCTCTCCTCTTCTTCATGAGACTTCTGTGCAGAGTCTACAAAATACTCCCTTACCTCCACTTTTACAACGGACTCAATGGCCCACTCAGGTGCAATTCAGTAGATACTATATTACCTTATATTTACTTTTCTTCATATGACTTTTTGTTTTAACACTAATGAAGGCTTAAAAATTCAAAGTACTTCCACTGTTGTGAACCTTCACATCTAACTGAATTGCACAAACTAAGCAGGTGCTTAATATTTTCAGTTCAACAGTTTAGGGGTTGAAAAATATATCCCAGTGAAAATAAGGCTTTAAAATTTTTTAACTTAGTCTCAGTGTTTAGGCTGCCATTTTCAAACTTATTTATATAAATTATATTCGAAAAAAATGTTTGAACAGTTTGGAATTAATGGAGATATTGTGAAATGAAAACTCATTTCTTAGGAGCAAACAGGTTTTAACTTGTCAATTACTTTAATAAGTAAGTTCAAACATCAGTCAATTTGTGAACTTGTACCTGCTACTCTCTCCTGTAGAATAGCATCTGCTACTTAGTCAAAGCGTTTTCACATACTATAATATCATTTATCAAAACTATCCCACTTGCAGGTTCCTGTAAGCTGCGACATGGTCTTGATAGGCAGAAAGTATTCTTAAGCCCTTTTCTTGTATTCTGGACCAACAAAAGAAGAAAAACTGAACAGATGCTTTCAAACTCCAGTGGCCATCTGCTGAGCCCAGAGCAGCCCTCCTGACAGGAGCAATCTGCAGTGTACTTACTCATAAAACACCCATTTTGTGAATGAAATGATTTTAGTGGTCTCCAAGGCTATCACTTTTCATCCTCCATCAGTACTAAAATTAATGTGGAAATAAATGTAAACAAAGCATTTTGCTGCCCTGTATTTCCAAAAATTTATCGACTTGTTTAAACAGCTATCTCCAGTGTGAACACACACAGTTTCAATATAATTTGCATTTAAATCTTGATGGAAAACAGCAACCTCTCATCCAGTCTTTCTTTTGTTTGGGATTATATATATCAGCTTAAAATTGAGATCTGTGCTGCTCTTCAGGTAGAAGATGCAGGTCTTTGTTACATAGAGGTAATTTTCTCCTCCAGGCACACTAAACTTCCCAGGCTCATATCTGCATATCCTAATAGCATGTATGACGATCTGCATTTATTTATTAGGAAACTTAAGTAAACACCACACACTGTGTGGTTTAAATTCTGGAGACTAGTCATCCAGACTCATGGTGTCCACAGGTGGGTTTCCTCTGAATGTCCTGAGTGAAAGATCTGTTCCAGACCTCCCTCCTTGCTTGTAGGTGGCCCTGTTCTCACTGTCTTGAAGTGCCCATCCATCTGCACACCTGCGTTCTGCCTCCCCGAACTCCGTCCAAGTTTCCATCTTTTGTAATGTATCATCCTAAGCCTAAGCTTTCTGTTGTTCCCACCATTGCTTGGGCATGACATAGGACCACCTCCCTCAATATCTCCTCTTTAACACATTCAATATTTAGCCATTTAACAATTTCCTATTACATGCTTGGCATTGTATTTATTTCAGATAACTGCTATTCTTTGAATACTTTTGACATCTCCAAAATTCATGTTGAAACAGTTCCAATGGAACAGTACATAGAGGTGTGACCTTTGAGAAATGACTGGGTCTTCAGGGTTCTGCACTCATGAATGGGATTAGGTGCCTTTATAAAAGGGATTGATGGAAGAGGATTTTCCCTTGACTATTCTGACTCTGCCATGTAGGACACAGAATTCTACCCTTCCGGAGAATAAAGCTCTCATTACACCACCAAATCTTGGACTTCTCAGTCCTCATAAATGTGAGAAAATAATGTCTTCTTTAGAAATAATCTGGTATCAGGTATTTTGTTATAGCAGCACAAACAAACCTTGCAATATTAAAACTTAACTTTACCCTCAGCACATGTAGTTGAGTGATGTGCTCTCATTGTATTTGCACACATATTGCAAAACAATATTTGTAGTATGCAGTGGTTAAATGTCGAAAAAGTTTATTTAAAAATGACGTTTTAGATTTATTTAACTGGAGGACACCATAGTTGCAAAGGAGAAGTTGTATAGAAAGGGAAAATCATGGCAACATGAAATTGCAATTCATCAATCTAAAGCAATGGCAGAACTTACTTACATTTTAAAGATTTCCCAAGTAGAAAATCTGAGGAGGGAGACCAGAAAAAGTCTAAGGATAAGAACTCTATGATCATTATGCACTGGACAAAACAAACAGACAAACAAACAAACGAAGACAGTAGAGGCTGCTTCTCAACTTTAGAATTTAAAACCATCTTAGGTTAGAATTTTTCAATTTAAAATTTAATTTGTTTAGCCAAATTTTAACAGCTTAGAATATATTTCCTTTTGCTAAAGCCCAACTCTACTGGGTAAAGCTGTGTATACTGAGTATATTCCAATGCACTGAGATCAAATCCACATCCCAAAGAGACATCACTTGACCTTTCTCCTTGATCCACTTTCAGGCTTTCTTGTGTGGAGACTGAGATAGGTGTTATTTCTACAGACCTCTCTTTAATCTACAATGTGGGATCCTTCATGCAGGCTGCATTTCCCTTCTGTCAGAAGCCTCCACCCCTGACACATTCGCCTGGGCATCTCTCCTTTACAGATGAAACTGGAGACTGAAACTAATCCCCATTTATTAGTGACCCCAAAAGACAAGCATCTAGACAGTTTTCTGATTATGGGTCTTAAGGCAAATCATTCCAAGGGAATGGAACATAAAAACAATTAAAGGTAAGGCAAAACAAATCTGGCATATTTCTTAAATCACTCCTATTTGAAAGAGTGAAAGGAAAGCAATTCAGGCTCCAGATTAAGGGTTTCAATTTTTTAGAATGGGATTCCCACATTTGCCAACCCTCAATCTGCTAATACTGCCTGAGCAAGGCAGTTTGAAATATCTGATACTCTAGCTATTATTATCTGTAAAGAAAACTGAAATTAACCCAATGATGCCAATTAGAGAGACTACAGAGGTCTTCTCCATTTTTTCTCCATTTCTGAGCCTCTTTCTTTAATGTGTAGAATAATAGAAAATATTTTTCCCCCTCTAAACATAGTTTCAAATTCCATATTCATATGTCCCAAGATTTAACTTCCTTGGTCAAATTATCCTCTCAAGGAAAATATATAGGTGAAGTAAGATAGGGGTACCGTGGAAGACAGGCACTAAATATATTGTGAACAGAATTTTGAAGGAGTTATGTTATCATGATGACAGAAAGAGCAATTCCTTACAGCTTTGCATTTCTTTTTTCCTATTTAGCTTAATCTATATGAAGAAATAGTGATTGTAAAGTGTGCATAATTCTTCAAAGAAAGATTCTTAGCTATTTTGACTAGTCAAACATAATTGCAATCAAATTGCTACCGGGCATTCTTTTATACCTTACGTAAACTCTCTAGCCCCCAAACCAGATAATTTTGAAACTTTTCTGCCTGTCAATAAGATGTAACTAAACCCCAGAGCCCTAGTGAAGCTTTGACAACTTCAGCATCAGAATATCATTACAAATCTACAAAATACAAAATTGCATGGACAAAACCAAACAAGTAAACATCAAAGCACCTTGCTGGATCTGTAGTGTCATCTTTTCTTATATTCATTATCTTCGTCTACAATAATATTTTTTCTAAATTTTTACCAGAATTAGTAATGGTAAAGTAATTTTTTTTGTTTATATCAGTAATTGCAGTTAAATACATTCTTTTATCTTCCAGTGCTAAAGATTGACAGCAGGACCTTGCACCTGCTAGGCAACCACTGTAGCACTGAACTTTAACCCTTTATAAATAAACAATATATGAAAGAGTTTATGGATTATCAAACCATACTTTTCATTAACAACAACAAAAAAACAAACAACAGAAACCTAATGCATTCTACTGCCATGTACAAATAATCAAAACAAATAAAAAATTTAAAAAAAGAAAAAAGCACTCAGTAAAAAAATTGTTTCTCAGTTATAAATTATAGAATACAAACTTGGATTAAGGGAAAATCCACTTGAATGCATTTGTCAGATTCTTTAGTTTTATCCACTCCTTATTTGATCTTGAATGAAATTTTAAAAATCTTGCATTAAAGAGAGTGTGGAAGCCACTGGGTTTTGTTCCCTGGGGCAGCCTTCCACCCTCTGGGACAACACTGGTAGCCGCTAGAGAATGATGCTCTTCCTTTTTCCTTATCTTTTCTGAGGTCAACCCATTTCCTGGGGCAGAGGGGAGACTCCGTCCTTTCAGAAATTCACAGAACAAATTCAATTAGAATTTTTCTCTTATCCCCACCTTGAGTTCCCTAATCCTTCTCTACCTTCTCTTAATGACTGTCTTTATTGAGCCATAATTCATCTGCTACAAACCAGGCAGTTTTAAGTCAGGATAGTGATATCTTAAGGGGTTTGATTCCCAGGGAAATTCCAACCCCCCCAAAACACTTAATTTTAAACATGTTCTTTGTTATAAATCATACCTAAGAAGTCAAGAGGAGATTCCCTTTTTTTGAATGTTATTAAAATAAAAAAGAATCAAATAGAAGAATAAAACCAAAAAATAAAAAAATAAAAGGGAAATTGGACTATTAATGAAATTCAGGAAACTCAGAAGAAAGTATTTGATTTGTTTCTATTTGGTTTTATTCTGTAAGTTAGTCACGATAGAGTATATAGCCTCAGAATTTAAACATAGCTAGTATAAATTTCATTTTATTTTACTTAGGAGAAATACATGCTCACCTGTGGCATTTTTACATGCACACATATAAATTAGATGATTACAGCAGTTAAAAAATAAATGCCTATTACTATGAATGTGTTTGTTAAAATATTTTAAAATAGACATGCCACATATTTTAAGTTATTCATATGTATATTTGCATATTTATGGTTAAATACAAATGGGAAACTGCAAATTTAAGGAAAGAAACTGAGGGCCCATAGACTCAGGTTTCCATTTATTACAGGGTAGTATTTCAGCTATTTACCTTTGAGAATGCTGCATTGTCTTCATTAAAGTTATCTTTCCAATACGTGAAATTTGGGCAAGTCTAATGGAATTTCATAATACTAAATACTATGTATGAAAAATTGTATGTAAATGATGATGTTAAGACTTAGAAAATACAGGAAAGAGATTTCCATTTTTGAAATACAGAACTCAATTTTCAACATTACAAAGGATTATTGAAGGAATTCTTTATGGGAACTTCTAAAATTTGATATTGCCAATAACTTTCTTTCTCTGCTAGTACCTGCTAAAAATATCCTTTATCTTGTTAATATTAATTACATTAATTAATAACATTATTTAGTCAGAATTAAAGTACTAATTTTTCAGTGTTTTCATTGCACTAGTCAATGCATTGCCCAGGGGCAATTTTTTATTCTGTTAATCCCATCATGGTAGCATGATTGCCTTTGCCCATGCAAGAACATAAATCTTGCAACAATACCAGAGAGTAAGTCCTTTGGGAAATTTTAGAAAAGTTTTCCTCTGTGTCAAAAAAAAGAGACATCAAGAAGTAGCAAAGTTATTTTAAGAACATGAGGGCAGCTAACTTGAAACAAATAAGGACAGGATCCATGAATTAAATGGAAAGATTAAAATAACCCAGATCATATGTTATGTCATGAAGTCCTGATTTGACCAATCCAGCTTTATATACCTTATTATGTGAGAGGCTTTGTTTTTAGATTGTAATTATTTTGTATGGAATAGTAGAAAGTAAATTCAGTTATCTCTACATGGGTCACTAACCCTGTACAGTTAGCTGATGAGGAGACATGAGGATAAGTAGAAAGGGAAGCCATTATTTAAGGTTTAGAAACTGATTATTATATTCATGCACTTTGACATATTTTTTTTTTTTTTGGCCATCATTCAACATGCTTTTGTCCTTTGCAGGCTCTAGTCAACAACACCAACATGAGGGAAAATGGAAAGTCAAATTCAAGAAGTTAGAGCTTGCAAAAATAAGTATTTGTAACTATGACTAAAATAGTTTTTCAATATTGTTCAATGAAATATTTGCATATATCATCGAATTTTCATTATCTTGATTTAACCTAGCATTATGAAATTCCCTGACAACTGTTTTGGTGAAATATCTTCCACTGGGGTTATATATATTTTTCAATTCTTAAAAATACATATAGCTTGGCTAAGGGTTTATTGATTTTGTTTGGTTTTTCAAAGAACAAATTTTGTTTCGTCTTTTTTAAAAATTTTTTGTTTGTTTCAATTTCATTAATTTTGACTCTGATTTTAATTATTTCCCACCTTCTATTGCTTTTAGTGTTGATTTGTTCCTCTTTTACAAGGCTTTGAGATGTAATGTTAGGTTATTCATTTGGTGACTACTCTTTTAAAGAATGTGCTTAATGTAATGAACTTTCCTGTTAGAACTGCCTTCCTAGTGTTTCAGAGATTTTGATAAATTGTGTCATGATTCTCATTTATCTCTATTTTTTAAATTTTATCCCTGATTTCTTCTACTATCCACTGGTCACTCAATAGCATATTATTTACTCTCCAGGTCTTAGAGTAGCTTCTATTTTTTATTTGTCATTGATTTCTAACCTCTCCATTATGATCTGATAGAATGCAAGGTATTATCTCTGTTTCTTTGTATTTGCTAGCGGTTGCTGTGTGGACTAAGATATGGTCTATTTTAAAGAAGGATCCTTGTGCTACTGAGAAGAAAGCATATTCAGAATGGAGAAAATCTTTACCACATGCTCCTCAGATACTGCATTAATCTCCAGGATATACAAAGAACTCAAAAAGCTTAACACTATAAAAACAACCCAATCAATAAATGGGCAGAGGAACAGAACAGGCACTTACCCGGCAGAAGAAGAAATATGGAATAGTCAAAAAACATATGAAAAAATATTCAACATCTGTAGGAATTAGAGAAATGTGAATTAAAACTACACTGAGAATTTATCTCATTCAGTCAGAATGGAAATTTTAAAGAATACAAGGAACAATACATGTTTGTGAGGACGTGGGGAGAAAGGTACTCTCATACATTGTTGGTGGGGCTGGAAATTGATGCAACTACTCAGGAAAGCAGTATGGAGATTCCTCAGAGGACTTGGAATGGAACCGCCATGTGACCCAGCTATCCCACCCCTTGGTATAAACCCAAAGGACTTAAAATCAGCATACCATGCAGGCACATCAATGTTTATAGCAGCTCAGTTCACAATAGGCAAACTGTGGAAATAACCTAGGAGTCTTTCAACAAATGAATGGATAAAGAAAATGTGGTATATGCACACAATAAAATATTACTCAGCCATAAATAAGAATGAAATCATGGCATTTGCTGGTAAATGGATGAAGCTGGAGAATATCATGCTAAGTAAAATAAACCAGTCCCCCCAAAACAAAGACCAAATGTTCTCTCTGATAAGTGGATGCTAACCCTTAATAAGGGAGGCTAGAGAGGAGAAAAATTGGATTAGATAAATGGGAATGAAGGGAAGGGAGGGGAAATAGGCATAGGAAAGACAGTAGACTGAATTGGACATAACTTTCCTTTGTTCATATATGAATACATGGCCAATGTAACTCCACATTTTATTCAACCACAAGAATGGGATCCTAATTTGAATGGTTTGTACTGAATGTATGTATCATATGTGAATATACACCCTACTGTCATGTATATCTAAAAACAAAAATTGAAGAAAGAAAAGAAAATGGCACGAATAGTATAACTAGGTGTTACAGTCATGGTCCAGCACTGTCTGTTGGACCTGTTGAATAAAGTCTCTATTTCATTTTCTTAATAAACAAACAAAAATATTTATAGACTCTTGTGGGAAGTAACTTGGTGGAATAAGTATTCATCATCATTCTGAAAACATCTAAGGAAGAATGGATAAATATTTTAAGTTAATTGATAATTTAGAGAGTAAGTTCATACAGAAAATTATGAAGCTAAATGGAAACAAAAAATAAATAACATGGTGATCCAGGGAGATGGACAGAGCCCTGGATTTACTTTTGCCCTGAAGATATTTGATAAATCTTGTTAACTTTTAGGTCACATTGGTGTAAAGCCAGAGACTATTGGAATCTACAGAAAGTCATGAGAATACTTGCCATTATACTGGAATCCAAGAAGACTGGATATTTAGTGTAATACTTAGCTAGAACTGAAATCACACAACCTCATCTACCAGCACAAAATTCAAAGTTGTAAGAAAAAAATTGTTAATCTAAATCCTGGCTGTCAGGATGGGAGAAATTTTTTTAGTTTCCATGAAAAAAGTCAATTTCATAAGCAGTTTTGCATACTGAATTTACACCATCTGAATATCAGGCAATATTAGGATATCAAGTGTACTTTATTTGAAGTGATTTTGTTTCCATGTAATTATTATAAACAGAAGTTCTCTCTAGAGTAACATACATTCAATTGTGCCCTCAAAATTTTCCTTCAACAAATTTTTAAAGAAAGTGATCTCATGGTATAAATAAATCATAAAATACTCAAGAGTCTAAGATGCTCCGTGCAAGCACCACCTGGATATAAACTGTCAATTAATACTATTACTTTGGTTTTCTAATATCTCCAATGTATTATATATGTTTTCTAATTCTTTCCTAAGAGTTCTAGTTCAATACCATGAACAGGAAACATCCATATGAAATCTGAAAGAATGAAGAGAATAATAGGAAAATCTAATAGATGGTAGACTTTATAGGAAGCAAACTTAATAGATGTCAGTGCATAGAAGATAGGGCACTTGCATTGAGGGGGTGATCCCTGAGAATGATTTACTTGATACTTATCAGAGAGCAAGAGTTCCAATCCTTTGCTTCCTCACAGATTCTCTACTTGACATCCTGTATCATATATTTGTTAAGAATTCAAGTAGATGAGATCATTAGCTAAAAATTCTAATAACTGCTACATTTCCAGATTTTTTGAAAATCATAGGCAGAACACCAGCACATCCAAGCTAACAAAGGTCTTTACTCAGTTAATAGAATCTTTTCCCTCTGAAGATATTTGTAGTAATATATATTTTCTTACTAGAACTCTAATAATATATGGGAGAGGAAACCAAAACAGAAAAGAGAAATCAAACTTGGAAATAATTCAGAAAATAAAACTGCAGAATATAAAATAAGTATATTAAATAATGTTTAAAAATTGAAAAATAAAAATAAAATGTAATTAAAGAACAAGATACTATAAAAATGTCAGGATTTACCTAAAAAAGAAGGGATTACAATTACCAGAAATTAAAGGAGCAAAATATTATTTTTGAAAAAAAAGACCATGATAAACTGTGTAAAATATACTATGACTAAAGATAGAAATCATGAATTGAGAGGCATGACTGGAAATTAGCAAGAAGTCACCGTAGAAACACAAAAATATGAATATAGGAGAAAATTAAGTAAGATGAGGAATAGAGTAATAAGACCCAAAATACATTTAAGGGAGTTTGGGCATAACAGAGAAAAGGAACAAACATTTGAAGAAACAATGGAGGACAACATTCTAGAAATGTTGAGGGACCTATATCAGAAGTTCTGTAAATCACAACCATATTTACCTTTCTTCCCATCACTGTCACCACTCACATTCAACACAAAGAGACACATGGAAGCCACACATAAGAATTCAAATCCACAATACTAAAGATGCAGAGACGTATAGAACATCAAAAAGAAAAGATAGTGCAACTAAAATCAGAATTAGATCTTAGGAACCATTAAAAAACATTGGTGGAATCACATTTATTGTATTAAGAAAAATTACTTGACAACCTATCCATTGCTTATCAGGTGTGTGTGTGTGTGTGTGTGTGTGTGTGTGTGTGTTGTGTGTGTGTATGTGTGTGTGTGTAAAACAATAGTTGATCAAAAAATATATATGACTAGGAATTTGTCAAATTGTCAATTATTAATAGATCAAACATGAAAAAATTTGAATGGCATAAAATATATAACTAACTGAAATAACAGTATTAACTTGATATCTAAAAACAGTTCCCCACAGTGAAGAATGTATATTCTTTGCAGGTTCATTTGCACCAGCTAAGAAAATTAACCTCATAAAGTTCTGGTCAATGAAGCCTACGTAAAATTTAAAATCTTTAGGGGACATCCATATGATAAAACATACAAATTAGAGATCAATTAGAAAAAGATAGTACCCAAAATTTGAATATTTGGACATGCATACAAGTAATGGATCAAAAAAGAAAACCTAATGAATACCTGAGAATTCATTAGAAGAGAAAGACAAGGAAAATGGTGAATATGAAAACTTATGATGTACAGCTACATAGCCTTTAAAACGTATGTGCTTATTATGTGTATGATAGGAGATATGAAAATTAGGATGTTGTGAAAAACAAAGGCAGAAATATTAAAAAGAAAAGAATATTAAGCTAAAGAATGCTAAAATTGCTAAAAAAAATGTCTTCATCGAAAACTAACATAATTAACCAATCTCTGGCAACAAAGAAAAAAATAAGAGATCTTGAATAAATAAAAATGTAAAATAGTGATGTAATAGGTTCACATATAAAATTTAAATATATTATCTAAAACTATGTCTGTTGAAATATTGCATTTATTTTTCAATAATTTTACTAGGTATTCTCAAGAAAAGAAAACCAACTGTAATCATATTATTTTGTAATTAAATTAAAGCAAACATTTAAGAATTTCACAACAAATAATAGATTTAGTTTCCAGATTTAGTTTCCAATGAATTACTACTAAATTTGTAGGCAATCAACAATATCAATCTTATTCAAATTATTTCAGAGTCTTCAAATTGCTTTCTAAGACAAGCACAACTGTAATACAATGCGTGATCAAGACATTGCCAAATAGAAAATTACATGCTAATCTCATTCATGGTTATGAATGCAAAATTTTTAAGTAAAGCACGTGCAATTTGAATCATGAATTTAGAAATAAAGTTGGATCACTTCCAGGAATCCAAGGTTGATTTAACACTAGAAGATTAAATAATGTAATTCACTAGCATGTTAAAAGAAAAATAATTCATGTATTCACCTAACAGACACAGAAAAAGACAGTATTTTCATAAAGTTTCAATCTATCTGTGATAAAAATTATAATTTAGTTATCAAAGAGTATTTCCATAACCTAATGATGTTAATAGAATAATGAAACTGTATAATAGCTACATAAGTCATATGACTTTTATGTTTCCATTACTTAAAAACTCAGGGTAGAAATATATTGTTGAGTAGCTTTCTTGGGACACTTTTGTGGTCAGTTGCATTACCTATCTTATCACGTGACTTTCAAATAGGGTACCATGGATTGACTATTCAAAATGGAACATATTTAAAAGTGACAGAGGAAACTGTTATTAACTTTCAAGCAAGACAGATATAAGCCAATTATTTTTCCACACAATCTGTGTTGTATAGAAAATTTTCAAAGTTTTTTATTTTTGTCGTTAAGATGGGTCAAAACTATGGAATAAGATATATTCTATGTGAAATATATATAAATATATATATATTTGTCCTGTAACCAACTAAAATGCAAGATTGGGTAGAAACTTTGGTTAAACTACTCCCACAAAGTAGTGAGTGATAGATTTTCATCTATCAAAAGCTAGCTGTTTTTTCTATATACAATATAGGGTATCTACAAAAATATGCTTCAAGTCTTAAAAGAATGAAAACTGAAAATCAAGTGCAAAGTAAAGATAACCAATCAAATTTAATTGTGTACTAAAAATTCTACCTGGAAATAAAGAGAATATAAGATACAAAATCTGGATGGGAACACTTTGTGTTCAAATAACAATTCTCTAGAAATTTTCTGTAGATGAAGTAGAATACATATTACATAAAATTAACTGAAAATTTGCAAAGAATTTCCCTTTATAATTTTTATGATATACATGTGTGTATGCATGAATACACAAACACACACCCACAAGAGCTCAAAGCCAAAAATAACCAAGATGCTATTTATTTTGGGTAAAATATTTCAAGGGTGGATTTCCATAATTTTTATGGTCATGTAGCAATTTTTATATATCAGCATGACATGACAAGTGATGTCATCATAGCTGGTAAAACCATACTTCTAGTTATTTCTGGAGGAAATTTTACTCAGTAGACTGAGTAAGATAAAATGGCCCTCACCAACTTGGACGAGCATCATGCAATCCTTTGATGCCCAGATAGAACAAACTGAACTCTTCTTGTAGTGCGACAACCATCCTGTCCTGTCCTTAGATATCTAAGCTCCTGCTTTTGGGGCCTTCAAAGTATGGAAGCACCAAATCTCCTAGTTCTTGGGCCACTGGACTTGGACTGAATTACACCATCTGACTTTGCTACATTGCAGATTGCATATTGGATAATTTATTGGTCTCCATCATTGTGTGCTCCAATTCCATAACAAAATTTATTTTAGTTGTTTATATATGATTGGTTTATGCAAGGTATATACCTCACATTTTTTTTCAGTACACTATATATTTTATATTGCCATTTTTTTGCAAAAGCAATAAAAAAATCAGGCTAGTTTAGCAGAAAATATACACTTACAATACATTTATAGATGTGTCAAGCATGCACATAACACTTTTGTCTGAAAATTCCATAAATGTGGTGTGGGCAGGAAAAAAAATAAAAGAATCAGACTGATAATTTCAGTCTAAAGATAGAAAAAATGCAAATAAATGCATCCCTTTCTAAATCTTCAACTTCTATTTGAACTATTTTTAGTTCCAGGTTTGTACATCAAATTCACATCTCCACACAGACAATCTGTGGACATTAAAGTTAATTCAAAACTGAATGTGTTAAATATATTCCTTCAACTCCTATCACACAACAAATAATTGAACAAGTTGGCAAAGTAGACACTTAAATATGTACAGGAGTCCTTTTCCTTCTCCCCTGCTACTATTGGTCCTACTGTACACAATTCAACACTGAGAGAAAGTATATTCAATAATAAAATATGCCATTGTTCTGTTGACCATTTTTAAACCACCACTCACTGGTTCAGTTATCATCATTCCAATAGAATTATTGAGACTGATTGGTTTACACTATTGTGCACCTTTAAACCTTGCTTTTCACTCTGGCTTTTTTTTCCAAATCACTCAACTGACCAGGCCACTTCTCTCTTTACCTTTTTTTTTAAGCTCCAAGCATCTTCAGCAAATGTGATTGTATAGATGTCTTAGGGAATACTAGGCTGTAACACCAAATTAACTTCCCCAAATGTATAATAGCTCAAAACTAGTAGAGGATAAGAATGTTTTTATTTTGCATCAGTCACACAGATGTCACTGGTTTTTAGACAGTTCCTGACATACGCTGATTTAGGGACTCACATTCCTTCTATATTCCGGTTGTACCACATCCCTTTTCCGCTTGATGATCTGCTTTTAGTTATCATAAAGCAAGAAAGAAGGAGACAAAGTAAGAAAGGGAAGGAGGGAGGGAGGAAGAAAGGAAGCAGCTAGGCAGAGAATAGAAGAAAAATGAGGTACCACCATTCATTAACGCTGTAAATTGTTCTTGCATTCTGTTGACTAGAAAGCAGCTACATAGAAACATTCAATAAAGAGTCTGAAAAATGCCACTCCTGGTAGTATGCTTAGGAGAAAGAACATGGATTTTGGCAACCACCTAGCTTTAAAGACCATTTGATGGAGTCCTCCTTGCGTTAGAATGTCTCATGTACTTCCTTGCTTTATCTAAAAATTTTCTTTAGCTGTGATAAGTTTTCTCCATTTCCTTACATTTTCTCTTCTCGGGACCATTTAATGTGCTACATTTGCCTTTGGAATCGAACTTTCTACCACAGATCCATTGATCTGGGCAGAATTGTGTCCCTCCCAAACTTCATACTTTGAGGACTCAAACCCCAGTGCCTCAGAGTGAAAATGTATTTGGAATCAGATCTTAGAGAAGAGATTGAGTTAAATATGTCATCAAGGAGACACAATAATCCAGTGTGACTGGTGTCTTTAGAAGAGGAAGAGGCATGTGACCTGTGAGGAATGAGAAAAGACCATATGAGGACACCATAAGAAGGCACCATCTGCAGGACAAGGAGGTGTGTTCAGAAGAAACCAAACTAGTAGACACCTTCCTTGATTTTGGACATCTGGGTTCAGAATCATGGAAATTTATATTTGTTGAAGTCACCCACATTAAGCTAGGTATTCTGTTATGGCAAACTTAGCAAATTAAACCTAATCTTTCTGCAAAGAGGACAGGAATTAATTCTTTGTAAAAATTTTTATTTGTTCTATTAGTGGTACATGATGGTAGAATGCATTTATACTTTTTTTTAATTTTGTAGTTGGAGGCTTTAATGGGGCTCTTTTAATGTTCAAAATCTCTGTAGTACTTTAAGATTATTAATTGCAATCAATAGCCTAAACTAGCTAGTTTTTAAAGGAAAACACATATTATAGCTTATGAATAATACATAGAATTGGGGGACACGAAGGAGGTAAAATTGATGCTAAACAACCAAAATGACACAACCAAAAGTTATACCTGACACTATCACCAGAAACCTCATTGATGCTACAATCTGCATTTAGTGTTCCTGGAAAGCAAAGGCTTAGACATGAGATCCTTTCAGATATTTCAGGAATAAGAAACCTTCTGACCTATGTAAAAACAAACAAACAAAAATAACAAATGCTGGTGAAGAGGTTGACAGAAAATAACTTTCATACACTGTTGGTGGAAAAAAAATATGTAGATTGGTTCATTCAACTCCCCTTGTTCAGAGGTTGAAAAGCTATTCTGTTTTCTAGGATTCTAATGCATTTATACTTTTTGATAGATCATACATTAATGGAGTGTGGCTTCTCATTTTTCTGATTATACATATTGTATATGTGTAACATTGGTCATGCAGTCATATATGTACATGAGGTAATAATGTCTGTTTCACTCTACTATCCTTCCTATCCCTATGCCCCTCCTCCTTCCTTCACTCCACACTGCCTAACATAAAGTAACTCTATTCTTCCCCAGTACCACTCCCTCCACTTATGGTGAATTAGCATCGGCATATCAGGGGAAACATTGGGCCTTTGTCTTTTTTGGGTTTCGCTTATTTCTCTTAGCATGATATTCTCCAACACCATCCATTTACCAGCAAATGCCACAATTTCATTCTGAAACTGAGGAACACATCATGTATATATTTGCATCATTTTCTTCATCCATTCATCTGTTGAGGAGCACACAGGTTGGTTCCATAGTTTAGCTATCATGTGTTGAGCTGCTCTAAACATTGATGTGGTTACATCAGTTTAGTATGCTGATTTTAGTCCTTTGGGTGTAAACAGAGGAGTGGAATAACTGGGTCTGATGGTTCCATTCCAAGTTTTCTGATGAATCTCCATACTGCTTTCCATAACTGTTGCACCATTTTGCATTCCCACCAGCAATGTATGAGGGTACCTTTTTCTCCACATCCTCACCAACATTTATTGTTTCTTATATTCTTGATAATTGCCATTCTGATTGGAGTGAGATGAAATCTTAGAGTAGTTTTGATTTGCATTTCTCTAATTGCTGGAGATGTTGAACATTTTTTCATATATTTGTTGATTAATTATGTATCTTCTGTGAAGTGTCTGTTCAGTTCATTAGCTCATTTATTCATTGGATTATTTGGTTTTTTGATGTTAAGTTTTTTGAGTTCTTTATATATCCTAGAGATTAATGTTGTATCTGAGGTGCATGTGATAAAGATTTTATCTCTAACTGTAGGCTTTCTCTTCACATTATTGATTGTTTCTTTTGCTGAGAAGAAGCCTTTTAGTTTGAATCCATCTCCTTTATTGAATCTTGATTTAACTTCTTGCCCTTTAGGGGTCTTGTTAAGAAAATCAGATCCTAGGCCAACATGGTGAAGATTTGTTCCTATTTTTTCTTCTATAAGGCACAGGGTCTCTGTTCTAGTGCCTAAGTCTTTGACACACTTTGAGTTGAGTTTCATGCATGGTGAGAGATAAAGATTTAATTTCATTTTGTTACATGCAGCTTTCCATTTTTCCTAGCACCATGTGTTGATTAGGCTATCTTTTGTCCAGTGAATGTTTTTGGCACCAGTGTCTAGAGTGAGATAGCTGTATTTATATGGGTTAGTCTCTTTGTCTTCTATTGGCCTATGTGTCTATTTTGGTGCCAATGAATGCTGTTTTCATTGCTATAGTTCTGTAGTGTAGTTTGAGATGTGGAATTGTAATGCCACCTGCTTCACTCTTCCTGCTAAGGATTGCTTTGTCTATTATGGGTCTCCTATTTTTCTAAATGAATTTCAAGATTTCTTTCTCTAGCTCTATGAAGAATGCCATTGGGATTTTAATAGGAATTGCATTTAGTTTGTATAACGCTTCTGTTAGAATGGCCATTTTGACAATATTAATTCTGCCTATTCAGGACCATGGGAGGTCTTTCTATCTTCTAAGATCTTCTTTAATTTCCTACTTCAGTGTTCTGTAGTTTTTATTGTAAAGGTCTTTCACCTTTTTTGTTAGATTGATTCCCAAGTATTTTATTTTATTTTTTGAGGTTATGTGATTTGGGTAGTTTTCTTTATTTCTCTTTCAGTGGATTCATTACTGATATATGGGAATTCATTTGATTTATAGGTATTGATTTTATATTCTGCTACTTTGTTGAATTCATTATATCAATAGACTTAAAAACAAGAATTATATGATCATCTCAATAGATTCAGAAAAAGCATTTGACAAAATACAATACCCCTTTGTGTTCAAAACACTAGAAAAACTAGAGATAGTAGGAATGTACCTCAACATTTTAAAAGCCATATATGCTAAAACCCAAGGCCAACATAATTCTAAATGGAGAAAAATTGAAAGCATTTCCTCTAAAAACTGGAATAAGACACGGATGCCCTCTTTCACCACTTTTATTCAACATTATCATTGAAATTCTAGACAGAGCAATTAGAAGAAAGAAGTTAAAGGTATACAAATAGGTAAACGAGAACTTAAACTATCTCTATTTGCTGATGACATGATTCTATATTTAGAAGATCCAAAAAAGTCTACCAAAAAACAACAGGAAGTCAATCTTATATGTTAAAAGTAAGAGGTTACTGTTTTAAAAAAAAACTCCTTCCCTACTACTTTATAACTGATTTTGGTTTATCTTCCTGGATACTTAACCTAATACATATATACATATTTGATACATATACTGTTATCTCAGTATATGCTTATATATATATAATTTGTTTGAGATTCTCAAAAGATCACATCTGTTCATGCTAAACTTGTTCAAGAATGAAATAATAGCAATAAGCACAGTAAGAGGTACAAAATAATAATTACCAATTTTTTGAGGAAATCTAGAAGAAATAGAAAAATTGAGGACAGATGGAGCTAGTATGTCAATGTAAAAAGCAAATAAATTTCCAAGTTCATCTATTAGGACACAAAAAGAATCAAGGAGGTTGGATCTGATACCTTAATTCTAGTTTTGAATAAGAGCAAAACAGCCAGGTGTAGTGGCACTTACCTATAATCCCAGTAGCTCAGGAGGTTGAAGCAGGAGAATTGGAAGTTCAAAGCCAGTCTCAGAAATTTAGTGAGGACCTAAGCAACTTAGTGAGACCTTGCCTCAAAATATACATAAATAAATAAGTAAATAAATAAAAGGGCTGGGGATGTACCTCAGTGATTATAGTGGTCAAATGAGAAAATAGAAGCAGCTCTGAGAAATGGCTTTGGAAATCAGCTAAGACATGTGACTTCTTTATGGACTGCCACAGAAGTGATATATGAATGGACAGGGCAGCCTAATCAAGTGAGGGTTGAGGCAAGAACAAAAAAAACCAAGCCAGGAAACAGCATGTGAGATTCAGACATCTAAATCACTGGGAGCTGAGTTTAAGAAAGCTAGAAAGGATTGTATTTCAAGATAGTCCGATCAAAAAGTCCCCTGATGGGTAAGTGTTCACGAATAAAGGGTGTTTCTATAAACTTTTCACATGTAAATGGTTAGCTGACTCATTAGCATATTACCTGACACTGACTCATAGTTTGCCAATTATGATTACAGATCCATGGAATGTGACCTTAAGAGCCCCAAATATGTCTTGAAACCACTTGCTTATATTTTGCCTGAGAAGGCATAAGTCAACAAGAAGGGTCAGATTTACTAGTACTAATAATTTAGATGCTATCTCATTGAATGATATTTAATAGGCTTGGTGGATACCAGCAAAATCATTTGTCCCTTGTCACCAGTGTTCCCTTAATCTGCTGAGTAAACAAGGCATTCAGAATTTTGGATGTGAATATCTCTATGCTACTACATTCTACAGCTTAGAGTACAGATATTTTTTCGGCATGCTCTTTTAAGCACGATCTCAGAAGCATTAGCATATTGGTGTCTAATTGACTGTAATAAAAAAATGAAAAGTCCTAATACATTCCTATATGTCATGCCCACAGACCTCAATTATTCAGAAGTTTCATAATACTGCTGCTGCCTAGTAGAGTATAACCCATTAAATATGCAACTGGGCTAAAATGTAAAAGTTTCTCAAAAGCTCATAGGATGAAATCATGGTGGTGTTTTAAAATTTAATGTTGCTTAACCTGAAACACAATGAATTCCTCTGCCCAGATATAAAGTTTATGGTGTGGAAGTCAAAATGAATCCATAGTGTTTTGTAGAACTGGTCACATCAACATTTTTATCTTTCTTTGTTCAACTTTGAGTTTCTCTTCCAAATATGCAGTTTGCCTATAACAAAGTTTTAAAGTTAGAAAAGTAGAATTACCATGTGACAAATTTTCATGAGTTTAAATCACAGATAAATAGGATCAATAAAAATAAAATATGGAGAAATGAAGCGAGCTGTTACATTTTTCAAGCTCAATATCTGTGTGTGTGTGTGTGTGTGTGTGTGTGTGAGAGAAACAGAGAGAGAGAGAGAAAGAGAGAGAGAGAGAGAGGCACATAAGGAAATGGAAAGACACAAGAGTAACTAAGACACATGATTAAAAGAAGAAATAACCCAAGGCAATTTAAAGGAATTTTTTCACAACTCTTATTAAAAATAAATATATCAGTTATGCTAGGTAAAAATCCCCAAAATATTATCTGATAAACATGTTAGAAAATGCTTTTGTCACTTTAAAATATGCCATTTAGTCTTAATATTTTATAAAGATAGCTGAAGTATAGACTATTCAATAATAAACTTATGTGTACATATGAGACAAATATGCACATCAATACTTTGTATCAATGAAAATTTCCCATTAAAATGTAGAAGAAACATCATCTTATTAAAGCCCATAGGACTTTAACAAGACTAGATAGCTTGTTATCTCAGTATTATTTTTGTAGAAGCATTTCCAAAATAAAGTTAAACCCAACGACGATGTTTGTTATATTCAAAATATGTTCATTAAAGCAACACTTATTGTTTTTAGAATTTGTAAACTATTTTGCACACCTGTTTCTGTCCTTACCTTCTTCAGGATATAGACACTTTGGAAATCCTTCTGAGGACACATTTCAGGATAATGAATTGGAGTGGAGACTTAGGCACAGCCCCTCCTCTCTTGCTCTCTTTCCATCTTTCCCTCCCACTTTCTCTTCCTCTGTCCAGCCTTTCCTCCCTTCTCCCCTCCTCTGCCTTCCCCTCCCCTCCCCTCCTCTTTATGCAGTCTGAAAATGTAGACAAAAGAGTGAGAAATGAAGAGAAAGATGATACTACTTAGCATTCAAGAAAATTTTCTAATTTGCAGAATGTCGAAAGACAAATTTATTTATTTTTATTATTTATTTTTTTTAGAAAGCAGTGTATTGTACAGACAATGACAATATCTTAAAATAGGCAAAGACAATAGTGTGTGTTAAGTTATGCTGACAGGATTAAGTCATGAGATTCTGTTCCCTTCCTTTTGGCATAAATAGAGGAGAGTAAATGGAATGGAGCAATAATCAACCCACAGGTAAACTTTTTTTCATCATGGAACATGTAGGAAAAAAGTCATCTAATTTCATCTCCAAAAAAGTAGTCATTTTTTATATGATTTCTCCCTTATTCTGAGTTGAAACATTTCAAAATCATGGAATTTCTAGAACCAGTTGGCAAAATGTTCTACCAAAATACACATAAAAACACATTCTTATGCTAGAAAGAAGTCTTTTAAATAAGGACTCACATATATTGCAACTTTTAAAGTTGGAAAATACAATTTAATATAAAAAAGCAAGGACATTTCAGGTTAAAAATGTTATAGTAGATATCAAATGTATAGTACTTTCCTTTTAAGGTTATATGCTTCCAAAACCAAATTGAAAAGTATCCTTTAAAAGGAAATATAGTAGATCATCAAAAATTATACTTTTAGACTACAATTCTACTATCTTCTATCTTTTAAATACTTCCCCCTTTTACTTCCAATATAATGAATGTTCCTTATAGCCCCTCAAAAAGAACATCTTTCATACTTGTAGAAAAGCTTATGTATATTTTTGGAAAGGGTAAATGTTGAAGAAAACATAAGTATATTCATTCAACTGTTGTGGGCTGTTTTTAACTAAATACTTAAACACTTCACAGGTTTAAAGTTTGTGGAAAAAAGTGTGAAGAATGGAAAGTTTACATATATCCACACCCAATTTTTCTTACAGTAACATTGCTATTAACCAATGAACAAATATTGATACATAATTCTAACGCAGGGTACATGTGTTATTTGGATTTCCTCTTTCTGTTTCAGGATCCCATGGAGAATCCCACATTACACTTATTCACCATGTCTCTTTAGGATCCTTTGGCTATGACAGTTTCTCAGAATTTCCCCACTTTTGATGACCTGGACAATTTTGATGACTTGAGGATAACTATGTAGGCATCTTTTGTTTTTTAGAATTATCCTCAATTGTAATATTTGTGAAATTTTTATCACGAGCAAGTGTTTGATTTTATCAAATGATCCTATGATTTTTCTCATTTAACATTTTTAGGGTAGAATACTTGATAGAGTTTGAATGCTTAAACTGCTTTGCATATTTGGAACAAATCCCAATTGGGCGTATATAATTCATGTTTCACATTGTCGAGTTTATTGAGGAATTTTGCATTTGTTTTCTGAAAGATACTGGTTAATACTTTTTTGTGGAAATATCTTTGTATGTTTCTATTAACTAGTCTAAGATGGTCTCATAGAATGAGTTAAGGTTAGTTCACCAGTTTTTATTTTGTTGAAGGAATTGTAGAAAATGAAAGTTAGTTTTTCCTTAAATGCTTCTTGGAAGTTATCAGCGATATCACGTGAGCTTGTTGCCTTCGCTTGGAAAAGTTTTCTATTATAAATAGAATTTCTCTCTAGATAAAGGGCCATTAATGTTATTTAATCCTCTGAGAGCTTTGGTTGATATGTCATTCAAAATATTTGGTCCATTCCTTCTAAGTCTATCTATCCTTATTATTCTGTAGTAAAGATGCATTTTTCATATTTGATATCTATACTTTGTCTTCTACATTTTTTTAATTCTGGTTAGAGATTCATTAACTTTATGTTAAAAACCAAAATTTGCTTCTGTTCATTTTTTAAATTTTTTTCTCAGTTTTCCTGAGTTCTTTCCTTTTTTATATTTCCTTTTTTTATTCTTTGGGCTTAATCTGTTCTTCTTAAGATTTCAAATGCAAAGCTTAAGTGATTGATTTTATGCATTTCTTCCTTTTAATACATTTTAAAAAGCTATACAGTAGTAAGCAAGCACAAACATATGTCTTGATAAAGTGCTTACATATTACATTCTAGGTTCAGAAGAAGCACACGATTTTTATTGGAGCTGCTGCCTATAAGGATAGAAGACCCACTCTCTGGACCCAGGAACTTATAAACTAAGGTAGACTGAAAAATGATTCCTGAAATGTCCACATCTTAATATGCTGTCATATAAGGCAAAAAGATTTTGTATATATGTTAAGTAAATCATATTGAGTTTGAGAGCTTATGTTGGCTTATCCAAGGAACTAAAAAGAAGTTCTCTTAAAGAGGGACACAGAAGAGGAGTCATCTAAAGGATAGGTTGGAGCTCTACTGCTATGAAGACAGACACAGTGGCCATAAGCCAGAGAATGTGATGTCACTAAAGATTGGCCAAGGCCTTTCCCAGAGCTTTATGGAGAAACCAGCCCTGCAGACACTTCATATTTAACCCAGTGAAACTGATTTCAGACTTCCACCCCCAGAACTACAAGAGTTAATTTGTGCTTTTTTAAGACACTTCATTTATGGTAATTTGTTATAGTGGCAACATGAAAATAATACTTAAGTGTAAGATAGTGTGATACCTTGCACAATGGCACATACCTATAATCCCAGTGATTCTGGAGGCTTAAGTAGGTAGATGGCAAGTTCAAGGTCAACCTCATCCATTTAATGAGGTCCTTTCTCAGACATAAAATTAAATAGGGACTGAGAATATAGCTCAGAGATAGAGTCACCCTGGGTTTAATCCCCAGTACCATAAAACAAGCAACCAATGACCCCCCCCCACCTCACTCCCACTCCCCTCCAAAAAAAAAAAAAAACCCAGTGTGATAAAGAAGTTCTGAGATTTCCTGAACCCCAGAGAAGTGTTTCTCTAAGCAAAATTCTTAATCAACAGGCCAGATTTTGAGGGAGCTTTAACAAGTATTTACATTTGGAGAAATTCTTTGAACAGGACCTAGGTGAAGTCTAGTATATTTAACAAATGTCATGCTCTATGCTATGATTGTTAAGCTCACATGCATGATATCTCTCTCTCTCTCTCTCTCTCTCTCTCTCTCTATCTCTCTCTCTCACACACACACACACACACACACACTGAGGCATAAACTTCTTGTGCATCTTCTCTGTCAGGGGTGGGTGCGTGATGCCTTATAGGGATTAAGTAGTAATGATGTGAACTCTGCCAATTGCTTCCACCAACCATTTTACCATGGGAAGGAGGAAAATCTGTCTCAACAATAAATAGAAATGTAGAAGACAAGGGTGAAGGTCAAATATTTTTACCTATTTAATAACCAAGTCAATGTCATAACAGTGTTGATTACCTGCCTTTCCTAAATAGTTTTACCCAATGTAGTTGAGAAAAATGAAGTTCTTTTCTGCTCTGCTTTCCTCAGGAAAATAAATAAATAAATGTACTTCCTTAGCAGTTAATCAATCATATCTCATATAATGATCAAAAGCCTTGGACATTACCTGTAAGGCCATGGCTTAAAGAAAGTGGAAACAGATGTTAAAATGCTTATGAGGACTACATACTGTAATTCTGTGGCCTCTGCTCATTAGCAGGCTTCATATTATGAACATAATCATAGTATAGTCCATTGACATGATGTACTTCACATACAATGTTACAAACAACAGTATCCGCAAGTCAACTCCTCTGATCCAGTATCTGTGTTTTTCATTACTTTCAGGCATCTTTAAGGATGACTAGTGCCTCCATGGAATAAAATGGATATTGGGCAAGTGTGTGATTGAAGTGGAAGCCCAGAAAGGTTACATTCTCTCTGCATTCGCTCTCCACAGGGTGCATGCCTCCCTGAGAGTAAAACAAATACCTCCTGGGGTAGAAAGGCTTTCCTTGAAATGAGATGCTTATAATAACAAACTGTGTTTGCTTTTACCATCACATTTTCCTGACATATAGAAAAATTTTATTTCCTCATCACACTTTGGTAATAAGTTTCTTTTCACAAAAATTGTATTTTGTCACACCATACATTTGAATAGAAATATGGAACACAGGAATGAACTGAAACTAGAATCTACTGAAGCTTTTTGAAAAGGATTGAAAAGTATGTTGTTTTGATATAATAGTTTATTTAGCAAATTAAGTGGATCTTTAAAAAACATATTGCTGCTGTTTTTTGTTGTTGAACACTGTAGATCAGACATTCTTGTCACCATTCTCATTGGTATGACTGAGGCATATGTAATCTTTATCTTGTCATATCTTAATAGTTTTGTATCATTGGAATCCTTTTCTCTCTCACCAAAACCTATACTCTCTCCTACATTCGCTGTCATTGTTATAATTTCATTTATGAAGTTAAAGAGGAATGCTATGATTGGAAGTATATTTTTGGTGTAATTTAGTTTTTCCATTTCTTAAAAATAACTTATTGAGTTTGCCTATATGAGTATTAATTTAAATGCTTGCTTTTTAAATTGTTTTTTTGTGCCTTTACCCTGCGTATGTTTCCTGTGGCTGAAGTACTCTTGTTTTTAGTTATTTGAATCGTAGGTTACTATGGTTTTGGCCTTTGTATATTTTCAAGAGTCATTATTTTATCTCTATTCATGAAAGGTAGAGTAGCTGGATCTAATACTCTGAATTAACCATTATTTTGCTTCTTTGCTTTAAAATGTTCACTTTAATGATCTTGTCTAGATGCTCTGGAAGGTTAAGCAAGTTATACTTTATTCATATTCATTGCCTTCTTTTCTTTATTTTTGATATTCTTAAGTTTCTTTAGGATTTCTCTGTGCAAGAATGAATTTATTTTAAATGTGAAGACTTGCACATTTGTTCTTTTTGTAGTTCTGGAAACTTCTAAGAAATATTCCTTCCTAAAATTACAGCTATTGTATTCCTTTCTTTCTCATGTTTTTAGAACTGTCAAATTCTGACAACTATTGAGCACTATCGAATTTTGCAATCTTTAAATTTTGTTACTCTTTCATGTACACATGTATTTTATTTTATTTATTGAATTCTGGTAGTGTCTTTAATATTATCCACTAATTTGTTATCCTCCTATTGAATATTTCTAATGGAGATTTTATGCCATTTAGTTTCTTATTTAATTTATGCACTTTGAAATTATTTTTTCATTTGTCTTTGGTTTGTCTAAGTTTCCCAGGTTGGCCTACTCCTTATGAACCTCCTCTCTTAGCCTCCAGAATAGCTGGAATTACAAGCATGTACCAACATACCCAGCTGTAATGAGTTTTTTTAATCACATATTTTATTGCATTTAGGAAATTATTATTTTATATGTTTTTAATTCCCTTGAATAGAGGTTTTGCATTCATTCTTTAAATACCAAATGTATATGTATTTTTTTATAGGAAACTGACTTTCATTTGTAAGTTTTCCCCAAAATAATGTTTTTTTAAAAAGCCTTCCATTAAGCAGCTAAACAAACACATAAAAAAGAAGACAACTGCAGAAAGCAAAATTCAAGTTTTTCCAAAGTGCATTTTTTTATTCATTTGTTTTCTTTTTACATTTTGATTCATTGTACACAAATGGAGTACAACTTTTCATTTCTATGGTTGTGCATGATGTAGATTCATACAATTCATGTAATCATACATGTACATAGGGTAATGATGTCTGTCTCAGTCCACCATTTTTCATACCCCACCCCCTCCTCCTCTCATTTCCCTCTATAATCTAAAGTTACTCCATTCTTCTTTCACCCCCACCCCCAACCCGATTATATATCATCATCCACTAATCTCCAAAATTTATAAAGAACTTACAAAACTTTACATCAAAAATACAAAGAACCCAATCAATAAATGGACCAAGGAATTGGACACTTTACAGAAGAAGATATACTGACGATTAATAAATATATGAAAAAGTGTTCAACATCTCTAGTAATTAGAGAAATGCAAATTAAAACAACTCTAAGATATCATCTTATTCCAATTAGAAGGGCTGTTATGGAGAACACAAACAATAATAGATGTTGGCATGGCTGTGGGGAAAAAGGCACACGTTTACATTGCTGGTGGGGTTGCAAATTGGTACAGCCACTCTGGAAAGCAGTGTGGAGATTCCTCAGAAAACTTGGAATGGACCCACATTTTGACCCAGTTATCCCACTCCTTCGTTTATATCCAAAGAACTTAATATTAGCATACTAAAGTAGCACAGCCACATTAATGTTTATAGCAGCTCAATTCACAATACCGAGACTGTTTAACCAACCTAGATGCCCTTCAACAGATGAATGGATAAAGAAACTGTGGTATATAAACACAATGGAATATCATTCAGCCACAAAGAAGAATGATATTATGGCATTTACAGATAAATGGATGGAACAGGAGAATAGCATGCTAAGTGAAATAAGCCAATCCCAAAAAAGCAAAGGCTGGATGTTTTCCTTGATAAGTGGATGGTGTATACTTATTTTTGAAATATTCAAATATTTCCAGGCAAATAATTTGTTCTGAAATGATTTTCTGTTACTCTTTCTTGATTTTGTACTGTTCATCTTTTCTTAGTATTAATATTAGATTTCTCCAATTATCTTAAAATTTGGAATACTAGCTTGCCTAATTGAGAAGATTTATTTTTGTTCTTTTCTCTCTATGCATTTCATTCTTCATCTATCAGTTTTTATGTTGGATTGAGCCAATCTTCTGTAACACTAATTCTAAATTATATCTCATAACAGCATTTCATTATTTGTCCTTTCAGTGGTTTTGATTTGGATTTCTCCAATGGTTACCTGCATTATGCACTTCTATCTATACTTGCTGGCTCTTTGTATATCTTGTTTTGAAAAATATCTAATACAGTCTGCCCAATTTCTTCTGGTTTTATTTTTTTTTATTATTTTTTAGTTGTCAATTTTACTTATTTATATGTGGTGCTGAGAATCTAACCCAGTGCATTGTGCATGCCTGGCAAGTGGTCTACTACTGACCCACAACCCCAGCCACAATTTGCCCACTTTAATCATATTATTATTATTATTAATATTAATATTATTACATTCAATACTGAATTGTTTTGTTTTACATTTATTCTGAATATTAATTCTTAGATGAATAGTTAACAAATACTTTTGTCCATTCTGAAAGTTGTCTCTTCAATATTAACTATCTTTTTGCTGTGTTCCTACTATCATATAATCACATTTGTCTATCTATAACTTGTTGCCTGTGTTTTGAGGGTTATAACCAAAAAATATATATATTTTTGTATATATATATAAATATTTATATATTTTTATATAAAATATAATTTATATATATTTATGTAAAATATTTATGTGTGTATATATATATATATATATTTTTTTTTTTTTTTTTACCAAACCAATGTTCCAAAGTGTTTCTTCTATAGTTCCTTCTAGAGGTTTTATAATTCTGGCCTTAGATTTAGGTCTTGAATCTATTTTTAATTGATTCTGTATGGTGAGAAAAAGGGTCCAGTTTTACTCTTCTGCATATAGAAGTTCAGTTTTCCAGAACCATTAATTAAAGAATTGACGAGACATTCTCTTCTCAAATGATGCTTTTGTCAAACAACATTTGACTATAAATGTGCACTTTTTTTTTTTCTGGTTTCTCTGTTCTTTTCCATTGACACATGACCATTTTAATTCCAATACAAACTTTTTATTTATTTTATATTTTTTCTATAGTTTTATAGTGTATTTTCAAGTCAGGGTGCTGATTAGTTCAGGTTTTATTCAAAATTACTTCTCTATTAAGAATGTTTTTTTTTGTGATAGTGATGATTTTAGTATTTTTTCTCTTTCTGTGAAGAATACATTGCTATTTTAATGGGAATTACACTGAATATGTAAATTGCTTTTCATAGTACAAACTTTTGAGCAATATTCATTCTTTTAACCCATGAACATGGAATTCCATTTTTCATCTCTTCTAGCATATCTTTCATCTTTGTGCCTTCATTTTTATTGTGAGATCATTCACTCTCTTTTTTGGGTGGTGTACCTGAAATTGAACTCAGGGGCACTTGACCACTGGCCACATCCCCAGCACTAATTTGTATTTTGTTTGGAGACAAGGTCTCACTGAGTTGCTTAATGCCTCACTTTTGCTGAGGCTGGCTTTGAACTTGTGATCCTCCTGCCTCAGCCTCCTGAGCTGCTGGAATTACAGGCATGCAGCACCAGGCCAGGCTCATTAACTTTCATAATTGCATTTTTTGTTTGGCATGTTTTTGTGGTTATTGCGAATGTCATTAGTGTCCTGATTTCTTTTTCATCATCAATGTATAAATATGCTACTGATTTCTGTATGGTGATTTTGTATCCTGTGTCTTTTCTAAATTTATTTAGAAAATAAATTCTAATGATTTTTCACAGAATTTTTTTTAATATATAAAATCATGTCATCTTCAAACAGGAACAAATTGACCTTGACTTTTTCCCATTTTGATAACTACCTGGGCTTGTCATGACACTCTTTTTATTCTTGCCATTTTTTAATCTAATTCTGTTGAGCCCCTCCTACTTATTATCTCTAATTTATTGTTGTAATAACTGCTACCTTTCCTACAAATCTTCTCCTAACTACCTAAATTAAGCAACATGATCTTTCTTTTGACTGCTGCAAATTTTAAAAAGTACTTCACATTTGCTGTGTAATTATTTGAATATTTGTTTTGTGAAAAAAATTTAACTTTATATCCCATAACTACATTTCCCTAAAGAATAAAGAACGATGATACTTGTCCTTTATAAGAATGCCTCACATTTAGTTGAAAATACTCATCAGAAGCTCAGGCATTGAACTTTTTATTTTAGCTATGGCTGTCTATGGGTATTATGATCATTCCTAATTATTTAAAACATCTATCTAGAAACTAGTGACTTCCTTTCATTCTTTAAGTTTCAATATATTCTTTACATGCATTTTAAGTCCTTGATTACAAGAGACTTTCAGTTTAATGAGCCTTTATAAACTTTCAGGGAAAATGTAGACTTGAACATGTAATTAATCCATCTTTCATATCTCTCTAAAATGAGCAATAAAATATAAAAATGCCAGAGATATTCCTCTTGTTAAGTAGAAGAGGTGTCATTTATACAATTAAATCTTAGGGATACTTTCAGTGATTTCTGGCAGATGAGACGCGATCGAATAAAGACTAAAATACCTTAGGGTAATTTATTTTTAAAAATTTTTTAATTTTTAATTTTTACAGACTGCATTTTGATTCATTGTACACAAATGGGGTATGACTTTTCGTTTCTATGGTTGTGCACGATGTAGATTCATACCATTTGTGTAATCATACATGTACATAGGGTAATGATGTCTGTCTCATTCCACCATCTTTCATACCCCTGCCCCTCCTCCCTTTCATTTCCCTTTACATAAGTTCCTCCATTCTTCTCTTACCTGCTCTCCACCTGAGTAATTTTTTTATAATAAGCACATTCAAACCCTGAATTTAGGGAGGAAGATGCTGAAAAATCTGTCCCACCTTATTTGGAGGGAAATGGTTTGAGGCAGTGATTGGCTATGGGGCTTAAAAGAGCACATTATTTTACAAGCATAGTGGTGATGGTTGAAAGCAGCAGCCTTGCAGACTGCATCTTTCAGGCTGTGACCAGGACCACCAGAAAGGAAACCATGTATGAGTCCTAGCTCCTGAGGAGGCTGGCATGCACACTACAAAGGAGTCAGGGGAACCTTCGCACCAGGAACACATATACGTAAAAATGGGAAGTTGGGATTTGGATAGAGAACTTCAGCAAACACAGGCAAAAATAATTTGATTTTTAGCCTTTGTATTGTTAATCATGTACCAGACACTTTAGTAAGTAATATTTTCAGAGGCATACACCAACTAAAAAATAATTCTACTTCAACTTTGTTCTGTTTGCATAGAAAATGCTACATTCAATCAAAATACAAATTAAATACACACAAAATTATGGCCCCATCAGTAGAATAGACTCTTAGAAATCTAAGTAAATCTATAATCTCGACTGTCTATTTTTACAATGTGATTCCAAACAATAGAAGGATACGTATTTAGCATATTTCCATAGAAACACTTGAGAAGTGAAGAAGTGACCTCTAAGTATATGTGTGGATGATAGAAAACAGAAATCATTTTTTAAAATATACTCAATTTTGAAGTTTGCAAATAGAGTGAAGGAAAGGTGCTTCTGAAAAAAAATGAGAAAGAGGTTGGAGAAGAAATTCCAATTAGTAGAGAATTATCCACAGGTTTTAGAGTAAATACGCTAAATATCAGTGTTAAAATAACATAGCATTTAAATAATAATAAGTAACATAGCATCATGATAATAATTACATAGCATTTAAATAAACTTCCTGTGTTCAATATTTCCTTTGAAATATTTTTTACATATACATAGTCTCTAAGTGATAGTATTTTGTGCAACTGGCAGGATTGGATGGTATTCAGCAAAAGAGCAAGAAGTAGAGAATGGGAGGGGAATTCAGAAGTAAGGGGAACATACCTGAATTAGTATTAATGGATGGAATATAAAGCCCATGTGTGTGTGTGTATGTGTGTGTGTGTGTGTGTGTGTGTCTGTCTATGACAGAAAGAATGGGGATATGAAGAAGATTCAATAACCTATCAAATCATGAATAAAAAAGTTCAGATTGCCAGAGCTCTCACTCCAGTTCCAATATTTTTTTTCCTACCTTATATTATGCTATCCTCTTCTTTCAAGTCAAATGCTACATCAGTTATGTAACTGGAAGTATCCTTTTAGATATGACCTCAAATTCTATCAACACTTTATTTATAAGCTAAAAGCAACCTCTTCCTTTTTTCTTGATTTCCATAAATTTTGTTTGTAATTATATGATGAAGTTAACTTCCTCACACACACAATTTGCGCTTATAAATTACATTGACTGTGAGACATCATGATAAGCATTTGTTATATAAATTTTGAAAAATAATTGATAAAAATACATTATCTTATTTAAAAGTGAGAAGTTCAAAGACCATTTCACTATGCTTAATGTTAAACAGCATGAAAACTCTTATTATTAGGTAAGGTAATGATTCAATAATATGATATATAGAAAATTATTGTAATTAATTAAGCCATATTTTTCCAAATATATACTTATTCTCAATTATGCCCATACTACTTAATTATTATTCCTCAGCCATGTACTTTACATAGCAGAGATTTTAAAACCCACTTCTTCGCATAAGAACCAACTTCCACTGTTCCATGATTACTTGAAGGGTTTAAGATGAAAATTAAGAGTTTTAGAGTACAATAGCCTTCAGGGAATAGTAGGTACACATAGGACATCTTTGCAATTTACAAGTAAATGCAATGGCAGAAAATATAAAGGTTTAAATTTAAAATTGTAAGGATTTTTGCTCTTAGTAGAGATATTTTAAATATATCCACTAGTGTGATGTGTTATACATTGAGCAGTTCTGGACTTTCCAGATGTTCTTTGAATTTATAACTAGAGCTTGGTATTATTTTCGAATATGTTCAGACCTGTGCTTCTTGGTTGATAAGTGTATGTATTCATCAGCTGGGTTGCCATATCAACATACTACTTCTGGGTGCCTACAGCCACAGAAGTGTATTTCTCATAGTTCTGAAGGTGGAAGTTCTGAGAGTTGGTTCCAACATGACTGCTTCTGGCGAGGGCTCTCTAGCTTTCTTGCAGATGACTGTTTTCTCACTGTGTCCTAACATGGAAAACCAAGAGAGGGTCTGTCCTCCTCTTCTTCTCAGTATACTAATCTCCTCCTGAGCCTCCATCCTCATCACCACATCTACACCTAATCACCTCCCAAAGGCCCCATCTCAATATATCATCACCCCTGAGGATTAGGTCCTCAACATACCAATTTTGAGTGAATAGAACATTCAGTTTATAACAATGTGATTTTGATGTTTTAAAATATTGATTTCTTTCATGTCTACAGTACTTTTCAAGTGCCAGACACTGATCTGAACATGCATTAACTCATTAAATATTCTTAACAGTCATTTGAGATTGACACTCAATAGCATCCACATTTTCCAATGGATGAAATTAAAATACAGAGATTCTAAAAACTTACCCAAACTGACACAATTATTAAGTTCCCAAACAAATTCATATCCAGATGTTTTACTCTAAAATGTAGGATATTCATCATTATGCTATCTTGTGTCAAAAGTGGATTAGTTGTTCCAGTTAGGCTTATTTTATATTCAATTATTGTTTATCCAAGGGATTGTGAGTGACTAGAAAGAACACTAAATTTGCAGTCAGAGTATTTGATTTAAAGAAGTGGTTCTTAATCCTGTCCTTTATTTAAGAATCACCTCTAGAACTTTAAGTAAATTGTAATCCCTAAATATCACCCTCAGAGATTCCAATTTAATTAGTCTAGGGTAGGGCATTAATATATACACAGAGCACTCCAGGTGGTTTGAATGTGCTGACGGGACTTGGGACAGTAGAAAAGTGGAGAGAAGAACCACAGAGACAATATCCTAATTAGCAGAGTTAAGATCTTGGAAAGCATGAGGTTCCTGTTCTATGAACTGGAGAAAATCAAAACCTGTCTCACTACCTCACTTGGGTAATAAACTTGGGTAATAAATAAAGGTAGTAATATATAGGTGAAGCATTTATCAATTATTATATACATGTAAATAAGTTATTATTCTTATATTTCTTCTGGTTTCCTTTATCATAAAATGTCAGTGTTGCTTGCCACTATTTAATTCTAAAAACTAAGACACGTGTCAAAACGCTGTCAAAGAATATCAATACCAAACTGAAATAAGGTGAATTTCATCAACATATAGCATTTCACCCTACATCCTTGACATGGATATTGCAATAGCATCTACTGTGGTTACACTTTTGAGAACTTTTCCTTGGCACTTTTTATTGCAGATAAGATTTGTCTTGCACGTTTGAAAGCTTCCATGTATAAAATATACTGAAAACAATGGGCATTTAATATATAATAAATGAACTTTGTAGTTATTTTCAAATTTATTTCCTGTGAATATGTAAGTCTAATTCTAGATGTCTATGAAATGTCAATGTAGTACTGATTGACTCAAACACACTTTCGTTTTTGTCAATGATTGACAAGTAAGGCACATTGGAGAAAATTATAAAGAGATAATATCTTTTTAATGAAACTTAAAGTGGCATTACTCTTAAAGAGTGGGTGTTTCTTTTATGTTATAACCAATTCACTGCTTGGCTTTTAGCACTTTCATTCTCTAATTTAGGTTTAAGATAATTGATAAGCAAGTTTTTAATAGATAAGAGGTACACATTTTAAATAGATAAAATCAGCATTATAATCTTTCTTGTTCCTTGATTCTCTAAAGAAACTCTCCCTAATGTTTGAGTGAAAGCAAATATTTTTCATTCATGAGGTAACAAAAAATTTTAGTTGTACATATATATAATTGTGAATTTACTAGAAAAAAAACTATGAAAGCTTACAGGACTAAGTTCAAATTAAATGTAATGGTCATTTTATTTTCTTCCTAAATTTCAGATTAAATGATATTGTTCCTGAAATGTTGAGAAACCACTATTACAATCAATAAAACTGGCTTTATTTGAATATAAAATGTGCAGATACAAAAGTATTCATGCTACCTCTTCAATAGAGCAAATGATGTCATATTAATTTAGAATTCAAATAATTCAAATTACTCTATATTTTGAGTAGAACAATTTACACTTGTGCACTATTTTTTTTCTAAATGGTGTTAGCAGCAATATAGGAACTATCAACCCCATAGCCTGTACTTGTACTTCCAACTGATGTGTGTGCTACTTCATAGCATAACGTGACTCTCTTACAGCTTATCCTTAGTTCTTGGTGTGTTGAAGGCTGATCTTTAGTTTTAGAATATAACAATTGTCAATCCTAAAGTATTTTCCTTTTGGGGGAGCTGGGATGCATTTTTCCTAGGACTACAGTGATGTTGTTTCCTGTGTTAACCTAAGAACACTCTTTAGCAATCTCATGGGTTTTTGAGATCAAATCTAAAAGTGCTTCATTGAATGTGTGAACTACAGCTTACCATGGTTTTATCAGAAATGGGGATTCTGAATTGCTTTCATGAGCAATTCATTGAAGGGTGTTGCAGCAGTTGCTTGTTTTGCTTTATAAAATGTGCTGATCATAACATTTTAGATAAGAGCATGAATCATGTTTGACTAAATTGCTGAAAAGCAAAGGGAGATGACAACAAATACATGAGCATTTTGTGAACAAGATGCTCCCTGTGTTAAGCTGTTTCCTATGTAAATCATTCTTCCTTGGCAGTGGGAGTCTGCTGGTGTCTAAATTATCAAGTTATCATAGAATTTTACAGTTTGCAGGGGTTTTTAAAAACTTCAATTTTAACAAAAAGAAAACCTAATATGGAAAAAGAGTAGAAAATGTATATAAAATACTATTAGTTAATAGGAGACTCAAGAACTATACAGGGATATTCTCATATTGCGTTTAGTTTTCTGCTTAAACTTAAATCTTTGCATCCAGATATCTCTTTTAGAGAGATATATAGCAACAACAATTTCATAATGACTGAATTTTCCCTTTAAATTCCTCTGCTTGTTTCTTTTGCAAAGCATACATACAAAAATAAAAGTTTACAAACCAGAGTATTTTTCCAGCACATGTTAGTATTAGGTTAAGAGTAAATATTTACTATTTTCTTTTCCTTCTATAAAAACCATTAACTTTTCTGTGCTTTTTGTAAATGGCATGTTTTTAACACATCAATAAAAGTTTATTTAATTTATGTGCTGCAGCTGTCAACTACATGCAAATCCTGTTAGTTCAGTGATATGGAAACCCTTCCCTGAAATCTTGTTAAAAATACCTCTGAGAATTCATATTCATATCCATTTAAGACAACGGATGAACTGAATCTGCCTAATGTAATTGGGGAAGAAAATCAATAAGATTCTCTTATCAACTGTCCTCATTGCTTTCTGGTTATTGTTAGCACAGTAAATACAAAGAGAAAAACTATTTCTAGTCTTTAATTTGTTCTATTTATTTTCAAAATTGTATTTCAGTTCTTTTAGGAAGTAAAAACAAATATTGTATGAATTTTCAACGCATCTATTGCTTCAAGTGTTAATCGAGTGTGTTGTTAAATATTTTTTTTTCTATACATCAGACATTTTAAAAAGCATTGCAGAGATGACATGGTAAAATTAACTTCCCATGTTGTATGGCACTGTAGGATTGAGAAAGTTGGTCTTCACTCAAGGCGACTCAGTAAAGAGCAAGACAAGATCAGAATCTCCCACTTTACTCTGCCACACTGTCTTGGACACCTGAATGCTTTTGTTACTTTAGGTAAACCTTAAATACATTCAGAAGTATTTTGTCACCTAATAATGTGTCTCAGATTGAAAATATCTGTTGATTTAAAATGGGGAAATATATATTTTTAAAAGAATATTTTTGAAGGCACTTTAATTCTAATGATATCAAATTCACTCCATCATTTGAAATTTCATGAATGCTATCAATAAAGCCACACGATGCTCCCCCATCCTGGAACAGTTTATATAATCACTTACAATCATAGTCAACCATTCAAGAGTCCAAAGCACTCATCTCCGTAGCTCAGTTGTTCTTGCATCATAGGTCTTTTTTTTTTTATTTAGAAGAGAAGGAGTTAAGACTTTCCAATGCTAATTAAAATTTTAGATCTATATTTCTTGTCATGAACCTATAAATCTACTTCAATCTGATCTACAGAAATAATGTACCTATTTTTAAACATCAAATGTTTGACACTGTTTTCTCAAGGATATTGTAAAAATTAGGTAACTTAAAATTACATGAATTCATTTGAGGACCATGGGTAACTTAGGTAATTCAGAAAAATGACCAAAAATTATATCACATGGCATGACTTTGCAGATTTATGTTTATAAGATTAGATTTTATATATTTGGGTAGCACTATAACTGAAATCCTAATTGAGCAAAAGTATAACATTAGTTTGAAAGATTATTTTTTGTTTTGTTTTGTTTTGTTTTTTGTTTTGAGACCAGCTCTTCCTGGGTTGCCGAGGTTGGCCTTGAACTCTTGGGCTCCAATAATCCTTTTCCTCAGCCTCCTGAGTAACTGGGACACAAATATATGCCAGGTACCCAGTCAAAACATTATTTTTCTGCCTCACCAAAGCAGTTTCAAATCCTGCTCCAAGAATTGTTTCATTGATTCTGAGTCTGCTTTCACTACATTGGTGACATTTTGGTTTCAGAGATAGATACCTTGAATCATAGTACTATGGAGGATCCTAACACTGATCTACAAATCCTACCCCAAAGTCTAATATTTGAATTTTTCTTTGGTTAAGTGTTTGCAATTATAACTCTATGACTCAAATTGCAAATACTTCATTTAACTATAATTGTAAAAGAACTAAAATGTGGGGGTTTTATTCTTGTATTGATGAGGAACAATAAAGTACATTTAAATGTTTGTAAACTGGGGAGGCATGCAATGTGGTCCTATCATCTATTCAGTACTCTCAGTCTTACGTTTTCTCTTCAAGTCTAAAAATGTAAAGGGATTTATGGAATGCTGCCTTATCTGTTTTTCTGAAGGTTATATTCAAATCCTTTGCTTTCCAAAACTCAAGTACACATCAAAAACTCAGAGGCATATCCCATCCATCACCAGTTTTTATCTACAACACAGGCATCTATTTTTCCTAATAAGGTATTCATGGGATCTGCTAAATTCATTTACTGAGTTTTAGATTACATCAAAATATAACAGTAGAATTGAGTCATGCAGATGACTGCATCAAAGAGTAAATGATTTGAAACCAAATACGTTATAGTATTCAATGATCATGCTTTAAATAGAGAGAAGAATGCCATATCTATAATTTAATTCCATGAGCTTTTAAGTAATGGTGCATGCTGCTATTTGTGGTTCAAGCAATATAGCTACAGAACTCTCATTTGACAGGGTTTGGGACATTATCCCATTTCTGATTGATTTAAGTTTAATGACTGATGGATCCCTCACAAGGAATAAAACATTGAGGGCAATGGAAATGTTACCTGAGGAAAGAATGTGTCAAAATGCTTTCAAGTAAATTAAATTTGTAAGATGTGAGATTTCCATTCTGTTTTGTTTTTTTTTTGTAAATGCTATTTTTTGAGGTTTTCAGATCTTATCTCATTAGTTTTCAAATAAAGAGAGAGAGAGGGAGAGAGAGAGAGAGAGAGAGAGAGAGAGAGATTGATTGAGAGAGAGAGAGAGTACCTAGGCAACCTGTTAAGTCCCTGCAAGATTTTGCTGTTTAAAACTCCCTGGTTAGACTATGCACATAATGAATTGTTCCCCTCATTGTGATAAATTATATATTAGAATAATGGACAGATCAATCAGGGAACAGTGTAAGGGAAACATACAGCTTTGGGCAAAGCAGAGTCTGCATATTTACATTTATCACCCAAATGCAGTGACTTTGATGTAGACATTTGAGAGGTACTTATTAATCATGGTTTCATTAAATTTTTTGGAAAACTAATGGTTTTTTGGGCAGAAATATTGCTGATGATATACTGCTGATGTCCACAAACACTTGTCTTTTTTGTTGGTTCGTTTTTCTACTTAAAAAAAGTAAGTAACAGTTAAGTAACTCCTTGCATAAGACGTCATACTTTAGATTACCAGGAAGGTCTTGGTTTGGGGACTCTGATTTGTTGCTGCAACAGGATGGTGATTCTTTGTCAAATAGAATTTGGGTTGGAGTTCATTAACTATACCTCATTTGCTGAAGAATGAAGAATTCTACTCTAGGGAGAAATGAATAGTTTTCTTAGAAATAGGGCCTGGAATGATTAATGCGACAAACTTACTGTTTTATTATATTCTAATGATTATGAAAATTTTGAGTTTGAGTAGGCTACTCAAGATAGTCAATCATATTACCCTCCACATCTACATTCTGTAAATATAAACACTTATTATGACACTAACCTTAAGCAAGTCACTCTGTGGGGAAAATAAATGAACTTTTATGGTCAAGGTATTTATAATCTACTTGGCTAGGTAAAATTTATTTTTATAGAAAGAGAGACACAAAAATGCATTGTATATTATCAAAAATACCTAGAAATAAGAAGATGGAACAAAAACTACAAAGATGAATGATAAAAAAAACAATATTTTCATTATTTTGAAAATGGAGAAAAAAGTGCTTGTTTTTCTTATTATTAAATGCTCTTAGTAGACACAATTTGTAATTAGGCTAATAAGTTGAAGTTACGTAGGAGGATTTATTTCCTGGTGTTGGAAAATAATTATTTAAGTATGTTCTTGAATCCATTCCTGGGTAGAATATTAGCATTGTAAATGTGTTTCATTTTAAAATTTTCTATAAAATTAATAACAACTTCATTTTCTCAAAATTACTTAAAGAATGAATGAGTTAATTTTCAAGTTGGAAGTTAGCTATATTGTGTGGTTTTGTTTGCTAATTAAAATCCTGCAGGTTAACAAGCAGTTCTCAGACTCTGTGCTGCCAGCTTGAGTCCTCAGTCTTTTCTATGTAAAAATGAACTTGACTCAATCCCAAGACGACTGTTTGCACCAAAGAGGAAAAAAACAAATGCCACTGAAAATCCCCACAATTCATCAACTCTGAAAGAAAGGAAGACTTCATAAGAGTCAAGATCTCTCATTGGATATGGTCTTTCTCATTCCTTTTCTGATGTCAATCTACATAATTGAAATATTTCTTCAATTCCATTTTTTGAGTGTTACACATAGACTTAAACCATAGGAAACCATTATAAAAGTGGTGCTACATCTAAAGGTAAGACTTTGCTTTCCTCATTGTAATCATTTCAATAAATTTGTATTGATTAAGTATGTATATATATATAACTTTGATCTTCAAAGTAAATATATACTTCTAAAAAGAATCAGAAGTAGAACCTATTGAAGGTAAAAGACAAAAGGGAATAGACAGACAACAATAAAAAGTAAGGGAACCTGAGCAGGAATAAAGTTTTCTCAGGTAACTAACTGTAGGGGATGCAGGGTAAGAAAGAGATTTCTAGAGCATAATACATGAAAGGAGTATTTTTTTAAAGACACAATTCAAAAATATGAAGCCATAAGAAGACTCTTATGAAGTGTGTTGCTGCTTCAAGTTTGCCCCCATAAACTAGTCATGATGTGGAGAAGGTTGAGTACCCCCATGTTCCATCCCTGTTCAACATGTATCTGACCCAACTGATTTTAAAGATCAATAGAAAATAAGATTGTACATTTTCATCTTTATTCTAGATTTCTCTTCTTTTATCAGAGTCTAAAACACAGTAAATATTCCTCAAACATTTTTTCTTTAATTTTCATTCATTGGAGATTTAAGAGGACATAAAAATGTAACCTAAACCCATAATTTTATAATGCAAAGAGCATAAAACCAAGTGATAAGACAAATACTATTTGTATCATCCCACTTACTTGATAATATTAATTTAAGAAAACATAATGCGAAAGCATTTCTAATAAACCTAAAAAATTTTAGGAAGGTTTGAGAATTTTTTAAGACTCTTTAAGATCTAAATTTAATGTTATAGGCAAATATAAAGCAGATTCAACAGATCACTTTCAAACAATCAATCTAAAATTACTGATTGAAAGTCAGAGAAACATTTTCCTTTTGTATAAACTTCCTATCATCTTCACCCATCATTCTAATTTTTGTATTTGAATATACTATGATTTGGAATAAGTGAATTAATTCATTCAGAAATTAACTGAATTAAAGGCATTTTCAGCAGAGGGAGACTAAAAGCATGGTTTGATTTATAACAAATGTTCATTTTATTTGTCAACTTTTAGATTGGCTTACTATAATATGCATAAAGAAAAAATAGGGAATGATTAAGTATGATAAATATTTAATTTCCAAGTGTGTGTGCTCTTTTACTACCCCCCCAACAATTTGTAAACAATTACCTATACAAAAAAAGAAGGAACTTTAAAAATGCTGTGTTTAAAATATAAGTTCTATGCTTGCAACTTGGATAATGCAGTGAAATTAATCATTTTATTTTGAAATATACCTTATTAACTATATATCATGTCATTTAGTTTAATGTAAAAAAGTAGAGTTTTTAAAAGGTTAGTTTATATACACTATGCTTCATCAAAAACATTTAATGTGATCCTGATCTATGGATCAATAAACTCTACATTGCTTGGAAGAACGTACTTCTTTTCCTACGGCAGAAAATGCACTTTATCTTATCTTCAAGAAGCCTGCATAATATTTGTTTTTGGCTCATTTCCCTAAAGAACCCTTTTTAGCTTATGTTCATTCCATTTGCTTGGTTTGCCTAAGTTGAGAAATCTTCCCTTTCTCAAGTACTATTTTAAAAATTCCCGCAGGATGTAGAGAGAGAAAACATCAATCCAATTCCCTTTCTGTGGCTTCTGTGGAGAAGAAAGGAATCTGTAAGGAATGGTGACACCAAACACATGCATTTACCATCTTTTATTAAGGCAAGAGGAGGAAGGTGAACTTCAAACTCTCCATGGAAGTTGGCAGCTGTAACTTAGATAGAATAACTCATAACATGGTCATCACATACTGTACATGGACCTTGGGATGGAGCCAAGACCTCACTTCATTAGTGCCAGAGCTACCACTGGAATTGAAGAGTAGACTTCTCCATTTCATAAATAAGAAAACTATGCCCAGGGACTGTATGTGTCTTCTCCCAGTTGATGCACCAAGCTGGTGAAACATTTTCAGACAATTCTGAATTTTCAGGCAACAGAATCCATTATTTTTTCATACTATCCAGCCAACCCTTTAAAATTTAAAAGGTATTTATTAGCTGGCATCTAATTTAGGCCATTAATTCCCATGTTGAAAGTATGTTGGCAAGCTACATTTCTGCCCTCATGGAACTTAAATTATGTGACTTGCATTGATAAATACTCATATCACAGCTATTAAATAGCATACTCAAAAAAGAAATAGTTGTGTTTCATAGCTGTGCTTCAACCAGATGGTACATTAAATCACCAACAGTCACAAACTTATGATCCATTTTCTTCTAACCCTCAGGCTAGTTGAAAAACAACTTTTATCACAGATTTTATCCAAGTTTTAATTCTAAAACTTCTGTTTCTTAAAGAAGAACAGAGTTGTCTTACAGTCAACTCAAAATTAAAAATATTATTCTAACTGGGTTATTGGTAAAAGCCTTGACTTCATGCAAGTTTTTCCCCCTTATTCTATTTCCCAGCATAGCAAAGAAAATGATGAGTGAGAAATAACATCTTTGGAGGATGTTGCATTGCCTGAGGGAAAAAAAGAATGCAAATTAAAAGCATGTCTCATTTTTTATAAACTTTACAAATTACGGTGGTGGGCACACATTTCCTGGCCCTAAACAATGAAATTTTGGTCAGTGTGAATCAATGAAGAATCAAAATATCCAAAGCTGCATTTTCAGTGAGGCAATTTGGTATGTAAACTTCAAATTATGTAGAAAGAATGATCTCAGAGTTGAAAGCAATAATTTTGCAGTTAATTACTTTAATGTTTAACTTAATTTTCTGTTTTCTTTGTTCCTGAAGATAATTACAATGAATTGTCCTTTGCTTACCCCCACTCAGTTTCCACCCCAAACATATGGAAACAAAGCAAAGCAAAGATTCACAACTCTGAGAAAGGATCTGATTATAGAGGTGGAGGGAACAGAAGCTTGAATTAGCTTCCCACTTTCCATTGGCATGATATTAGCTCAATGAAAATGACCTCAGTTCTGATGCTGTGGGTGGCTTTGTATATTCTGCTTTTTGTTTGTTTTCTGAGACCATTAAACCCAAGGGCTCCAAAGAGGACATAGTATTTACAGCATAAAATCCAAATAATAATGTGAATTTGTGATTGAGCCAATGTTGTAGAATAATATTATTATAATAGAGAAAAACAGAGATGCTTAAAAGAGAACCACTGATATTGCTAGGAAAGAGAGTAGAAGAAAGAGTATAAAAATATTTTTGTGTCAATGGTTTATTCCTTTAGATATTACGTGAGAACAAAATACTTGTTTTATAAATTGCTTAGATGTTCTTGTCATTTTGCAGAAAGAAACTGAATTAATTCTAAAGAACACACAGTCAAGAGTTACTCTCATAATGTTTTTTTGTTTAAATAATAGCAGAAGGAAGTACGGTGCTAGTCATAAGCATAATTTTACCCCAAGCATATAATATTTACTTTAATGATCTTTGCTGAGAATGTAGTGAGTATAGGAAGAGTAAACAATGATCTTTCCCAAGCAAGACTATACACACTGTTGTGTTCAACTGATTTGCCTGGTTGGACAGTATTATTCTAAATGCAAATGCTACTTGTGGTCTAAACTGTCAATAACATCTGGAATACCTCTTAACGTGAGGCTGATGAAATGTTAAAATAGGAAATCATTTTATCAAAGATATTGTGGAAAATATATACAAGTTTTATACAAATTAAGACAAAAATAGAACCTAAGAATAGTTGTAGGAACCAGAAAAATATTCTGATCCTTTCAACAACCCATTACAAATGCTCAGAAATCTAAGTGTTAGGCTATGGGGTTCCAATACTAATTTCTCATCTCTTCCTAACTGTGTCATTTTAATTATCGCACCCTATCCTCCCCGTTCTCTTTAGTTTTGAAATTCCCTTCCTTTGTTCCTGATACTCTGTACTTCATCCCAGTCATTCATGTCCTTATCACTGTGCTTGCATGAACACCCCATTCAACTAGGATCCATATTATTATGTGAAAAGAATTCTAAATCTATAAATATCAACATTTATAATAATTTCATTTTATTACATTTTTCAAACATAAGTTATTTGGTTTTAAGCACCATTTTTTGAAATCAGTATGTTGTAGTAATTGGAGCAATAAGTGGTACTTTTAGTAAAATCTCCAGAAGCTCAGTAACTTAAATTTATTTTTTGTAGCATGATAGTTTAGTGCAGGTTCTGTGACTCTCCTGGGCAACCCTTCCATTCTGGTTTCCAAATATTGCATTTCACCATTTTTCCTTTACATTAAAAGCTTTTCCCACAAAGTTCCATCATTCAATGCTCCGTGTTTTCACTCATACATAGAAATTAAATAGTTGACTTTACAGGAGTGAAAATTAGAATAGTAGTGGCTAGAAACTAGGCAAAGTAGGGGGAAGGGAGGACAGAGTTTGTACAACCAATACCAAAGAGTGTTGTTTCATGGAAGTGGTAAGATCCAGTCTCTCCCAACACAGCAGGGTCACTGTAATTTACAATAACTTATTATGTATTTTATAAAGAACTAAAAAAGAGGAGGTCAAATATTGCCAACACCAACAAATAAATGTATAATGAGATAGAAATGCTAATTATGCTGATCTGTTCATTACACATTATATAAACACATCATATTATCATATTGTACTTCATAAATACATGCAATTAATGTCAATTAAAATTCTTAAAAATATTCTTGAAAAATTCCATAATCCAGTCTCCTTTGGAGACCAAACTCAGAACCTTTGATTTATCCACAGTTTTTTCCATCAGGTCTAGATCTAGATTGTTCCCTCTTTAGAAAGATGACTTATGAACACTTGCAGACATGTCATTGTACATGCATGTAGGTTGTGTGTGCACACACACACACACACACATACACACAAACACATACACATCAGTTATAAAATCTCCTTGGAAGAGGGAAGGATGAAAAGCACATAAGTTGACTAATCCATCTTACTCTTGATATCTGCAAAATCTAAGTAATGGAAAAGGTCACAGTCTTCTTCCCTTGAATGGCTTTGTCATATCAAAATTATTGGAACTATGAGGTCTGATGTTAGTATATTATGCATGATAATGCAGGACATTTCAAAGAGAAAGTTTAAAATGTTCCATTGCTTTAGTCAAAACAAATCACACTTAGAAGCAAAAGATGTCTAGGAATGTAATCCTGTATTACTACAGGAAAAGCAAATTGACTTTAGGAAAATAAAATTATGTATGCTTATCTTCTCCTAGGACTCAACAATTCTGCTATGCCACTTTCTGATTTGAATGCAACATATTATTCAATCTATATTCTTCTTTCTTCATTAAAATTAGAGAAATATCTTTAATAGAACCCTTAATTTCTGAAATAGTAACTTCATGATTCATTCTGAGTTTTAAATTAATCTTGCCTTGGAAGGTAACATAGGAACCATGATACGGTTTTTATTTTTTATTTTTTTGGCAGTGTTGGGAATTGAACCCAGGACCCTGGGCTTGGGAGGCAAGCACTCTACCAACTGAGCTATATCCCCAGCCCTATGATACATTTTGTGTAGCATCATCAGTATCTTGTATGCCTAAAGTGGTAAAGGTGATTTTGTAGTTTAGAATTTCCTTACCTACCATTGTCTAGGAAACAGAAGAATCATCTAGACATGGGTTTTTTACCTGAATGTTATTAGCATGAGTTTAATTTATTTAGAACAACATTTGAATATGAAGTTAGTTTGTTCTTTTAGTTTGGATAAATATATTCGTTATATTCCATATGTGTACTTTCCCCCCAGGGTTGTATGCATTTATTGTGAGAAACTAGAGCTACGATTTGGTCTGAAACAAATCCTGTTTTTAAATATTCATTTACAAGGATCTAGGCACCATATTTATAAAATAATAAGGTGAGTCCTTAATTATCTTAAGCATGCACCTCTTTATCATGTATCAATGTTTAGCTCTTGGGGTATTTAAATAACCACAGTACCCTGTAAAACACACACTCTTCTATGTTAAATGTAAAAATGAATAAGGGAAACCACTTAACCAAAATAACTCTATCCCTAAGCAACAGGACAAGGTTTTTTATTTTATCCTATTCAATTGTACACATTGTCTAGCTCAGACTCTTTGGAATTAAATGGTGTCCTATTCTTGAAGGGCATTAAGATTATTAATTGTTTTAAAAATCAAAAGAAAAACAAGACATTTTATACCTATTTGAGATTGTAATCATGGAAAATGCAATGTTGAAATGCTGTTTTCATATTTTGAACACAGAAGCACAATGATTCTCCATGCTATGTCAAAATTGTCATAAGTACATTGCAATTCAACATTTCTGCATTTTCAAAATACTGAACTAAAAATAGATTTATAAATAATATTCTGTCTAGATAGGTAATGATATAAAAAATAAAATGAAAAATATGCCTACTTCTTTATTCGTATTCAATATATCTGAGCATTAAACTTTTCATGTAATGCTGAACAGAAAGCCTTAACAGTTCCGAATTTATCTTACTTAGAACAAGTATAATTGCTAGTGATATTGTGAAAAATTGATAGTCTTAGCCCACCATTTGAGTTGTCTGACCTTGAGATGACCTTGCCTTAAAAATATATCTTCTAAGGAAAATAACACTCTTTTCTCTCTCTCTCTCTCTCTCTCTCTCTCTCTCTCTCTCTCTCTCTCCCCATCTCCTGTATTCTTTGGATCAATGAAGAAAGATTTTCTTCTTCAAAGTACACATTGTATGCAAATGGTAACCCAATCCCTGGTTTACACCTTAAATAAAATTTTAGTCTGGTTAACAGGTCAGCAAATGGAGAGATTGATGTGATGGAAGATTTATAAAGCATTTAAAGTAAAAAAATATAAATGAAACATAAAAGAACCCCATCCCTTGAGTTTTCCATCAAGAATTTGAAGCTCATGTCAAAAGCATACCTAATTTTAGTCTTCTATCCTCCTTCTTCATATTGCAAGTTTTAGTTAAAGACTGTACTGGTTTATGAATAGCTATATACATATGGGTTCTTATATAGAAGCACATATACATGTCAATTTTACTGGTTCCCTTAGAAAAGAGCTTTGAAGGAATCTTTCTGGAGTTACAAATAGAAAGTTTTGTTGGAATTAAAATTAAAAAGCAGAAATGGATTGAACTGATTCTGGGAAGTTTCAGAAGCAATTTATGTATTATACTGAAAAGTGTCACATCATATCCCAACAGATTGTTTTGTGCTAATCTACCATATTATTTCAACAAGGATACTGGTTTCCATGAAATACTGCTCCATTTAAATGCTAATGTGGACACTGCTATGGAGTTCTCTCAAAAATCATGGGTTCTGAATGCTGCAGTTATAGAACAGTTGGCCTTTATAGATAAAATTGCTTTACTTAAGTTAAGAAGCTGTAGCTAGAAAGAAAAATGACTTTGTCGCTCTGTTGGTTCCCAATATTATTAAATTTATATTAAGATTCAATAGTACCCTTAGCACTGACAAAGTAACAGTAGATGCTGTTTAATTAACCTACAATATGAAGACTCTTAAGGGAGACATGGATAGAACACACATTTATGTTTATGAACTTTTTGAATATAGCTAGGATTCAGACTTAATAACTCATGTCTCTGTCCATTTGTTAATTTTTATGGAATTAGAGAAAAACAAGAAAATTTTCCCTAAGCTCATTATAGTCAGCTTCTTTAAAGTAAAGGCAGATATATTGCTCTAGACAATGATGGTATCCAGAATGATCAAAAAAGAATGATCTACTGATATTAGAACACTGTCATTTTCATTAATACATTGAATCACCAACTGTAGGAACCTCCAAGACTCTGAGATACATTCATTTGCTTTGCCAGTGAAGAACTTAAGTCCTAGAGTGAAATTTCTTAAGCGAAACTCAATGGGCATATTTAGACCTGAGGTATTTTCATTGCAATTTAAGGCTTCTATCAACCTGTTAATAATGAGGGGACACACACACACACACACACACACACACAGAGTTCAGAAGTTAAGTTAGAAAACTATATATCTAGCCAGAACATGAAATACACTTAGTAAACTTGAAATAAAAGCCACTCTCCTTAGTAGCTGCAAGTAACTATGAACACTTTTGTAGAACTTTTCTATTTTTGCCATATGTATTAAAATTATAGTGCTCACTTTTTAAAAAGTGTTTGATTAAAATGATGCTTCTAAACCATTTACTTTGAGTGAGCAAAACATCCCTTGACGGGAAGTCTTTAATGATAAGGTCACATATTTGTAGAAAAAGTATTTTTTTTTTTTTTTAGTAGGGTTCAGGGCAAGGAAAAGAAACTCCTATTCTTTGCAGGAAACTTCAACTTGAAATTTTTCTCATACTTAACTGGTAAATACCCTTTTCTTTTATCTAAACATTTCTCATTGAATTTTTAGGGTCAAATATTTCTACTTTATTATTAAAATCACTTAAATACATACTGACCAATGACTAGACATAAGTTTTGTATGCTTAATTTTTTTTCTTCAACTAGTGAAGAAGTAAGAATTACTCTTCAGTACCAATATGCCAAGGGATGGCTCAAAACTCTCCAAAATCTCTAATCCTTGGTGTAATGGGGCATGTGTGATACCATTTGGCTTCCACATGATGTGGATCATTTTATATTAATTTTTAGTCTCTTATCTTCTCATCAGCCTACCATTATGTTCAGAGAAGCTGTGTGGTGTCCAAAGGCAAGCATGGAGATGAAATCATTTGCTTAACTTGGCGATGGTGATTATGATTGTGGTGGTGGTGATGGTGGAAATAATTATCATTAGTAGCATAATTGTGGACATGCTCATGATATCTAGCATTGATGCAAGAACTCCTACATAACTAGGCATTGCTCTTATCACTCTAGGCTTATTATCTCATTTATTTGTCCACACAGTCCTATGAAAGAACTGACATAATCATTTGCTACTTTTAGATGAGAAAACTCAGGCAGAGTTGAAAGAATTCAGATTAAAGCCCTACCTGTCAGTCAAACCCATTCACAAAGTAAATACATTAATTAATATTTTCTTAATATATAGTATATAATATAATATGCAATATAAATGTATGGGTTATATCCAGATTTATGTGTTTGGATATATACTTGCATGTGAATATTTTATATATGTAAAAGTTGTCAGAGGCACCCCCCCAAAAAAGGAAATAAAACATAAAGGTGGGAGATCATAAAGGTGGGCATCTCATGCACATAGTCCTGATAAAAACTATCACAAGACTCTGCCCCAAACCAAACCATGATCTTGCTCAAAGTCCACAGCAATCTTACACACATAAAAAATACTTCTGCAAGAACAAGGATCCAACAATGGCCCACTTGACCTTGTACTGACACTCCTCTTGTTATTGACTCATGTATCCATAGGTCATTGTTTTATAATAATTTCTCTAATCCTTGTTGTTTTGCCCTCAAAATCTTTCCATTGTCTCAGCCTCCTTGAATAGCTTGTGATTTCCATCATCATGCTTTAATTTACAATAATTTACACTTTCTTTCATTTTTCCTTATCAGAATCCCCATTCACTTTATAAATTGTTTTGGCTTATCTCAGTGACTCAATTATCCATTTCACAATGTTAGAAAGAAAATCAGGGTCTTAAAGTCATATGAAAGTGCATATTGATATAAAGTGACTAGAGGAGTCAAACCAGATTAAAATAAAATGTTATTTGGAAGTTCCCTTATATTTTTATAGCTGTTGGTATTTGCATTTACCTAATCTTCAATTTGGTATGAAAAAAGAATTTGAAATATAAGGAATAGTGTTTTCTTAGATTTAACAAGTTCTACTACATGTGTCATAAATAATGAGATTTTTCAAGCTGCTTAGAGACAAGCTTAATAATTCAAGACAATCCATTTTCTTCTCCCTTCTCCCCAACAGGTGCATATATTCCTTCCACATATAAATCATGGAGTTCCTGTGATGGACTGAATATTAGTGTCTTTTCCAAATTAATATTGTAAAGCTCTAACCCCTAGTGTGGGTATAATAGGAGATGAAAAATCTCTAAGAAAGCAATTAAGGTTACACAGGTTGTACCTGTGGGACCGTGGTCTGATAGGATTAATGTCCTTAAAAGAAGATACATCACATATCTTTTTCTAGGAACACACAAAGAAGGGATCATATGAGAAAACAATGAGATGACGGCAGTCTCTAAGTTAAAAAAAGAGACCCCACCAGAAACATCCAGGCTGCCATGATTTCGGACTTCTAGCCATCAGACCTACGAAAAACAAATTTCAGTTGCTTAAGCCCCTAGTCTTTCCCATTTTGTTATGACATAGTTCTGAAATATGATTTTTCCCTTGTATTTTCATATTACTATACAATATTTTTTACTGAATATTATTGGGGCAATGTAATGATTATATTTAAATAATGTCTTTAGACATTTCAGTAATAGATTCCAGCATTATTCCACTTGGCCTCAGTGTAGCATTCAGGGGACACTGTCGTTACTTGAAGACTTAACAGATGCCACTGCTTATAATGAGGTTATATACAGAAACACCACCATACACTGAAAATATCAGGCCAAAACCATGTTTAAAACATCTAAGCTACTGAACATCCTACCTTAGCTGTACAGTACATTGTAGAGTGCCAGTTGCTTCCCTTCGTGCTTGTGAAGCTGGAAACTGCACCTGGTACTGCTGTCGACCTTGGATGAGAATGGTGTCGCCTATCTCTGGCTGGGGAAAAGATTAGCATTCAAAATTCAAAGTTTGGGTTCTATTAAAGAATATTGCTTTCACATCATACTAAAGTAAAAAAAAGTTTGTATATATTTAATTCTAAGTCCTTAACTTTTAAAAAATTATTTCGGCAGTGCTGGGGATCAACCTCAGGTCCTCATGCATGATAGGCAAATACACTAACACTGAGCCACATCCCAGCCCACCCCTTTTTTATTTTTAATAATCGCATCTAAAATGTATTCATCTTTTACTAAAAACAAAACAAAAACATTTTCCTGTAACTAATTTGCATATTAAGATCTTGCTAAGATCTTTGATGCCTTTGCCTCTTGATTTTAATTGAGGTATTAGACAAAAAACAACATGAAGCAGATCTAGTTTTCAAGGCTGGCATCGATGTTATCTGTTGGTGGTTATGAAATAGAATGTTTAGACATATCAATTAGATGATAGTTTAATATTGTAGCATCTTATGAAACAGTTTCTAACAATATTTGTTATCTTGTTACCTTTGAAATATTCTCAAATAAGAAGGAATTAGGTCTTTGCTTTTACTAAACATTGGCAAATATTAAACTACTTGAATAATTCTCATAATCTATGAGAATAATTTTATTTAAGGTTATCTATTTAGAGTGAAAAAATTATTGCAAAACTCTTAAGGAGGTCATTAAACTCGATCTATATTAGATAGAAAGGTGAAATATAATTTCAATATACAGCACTGATCAGAAAATTCAAGTCCATAAATGACAATACTTTAGCCATGGCATTATATGACACCTTATTTTGTTGTTGTGCTATAATGAGGTTAGCAGTACCATTGGGAAAGTAAGGTTTAATTACATAGGCTGTAAGTATGCTTTGTAAATAAACAATCACTTATATATGGGTGCAGTTAATGTGCTATTGATTCCCCACCTTATTGTGGACCCAGTGTCAAATCCTGACTTTAGACAGGTGAAGAAACTTTTCCTCAAAGATACAATCTAAATTTACTGAATGGCTTCACATTTTCTTATTTTGTACAAAACTGTTTTACAAAGTTTGAAGGATAATGAGATAGATTAAACTATTTTAATGGATTCGGGAAATGGAAATTTTTTTCATCTTTGATGGAGGATCTCTTTGGAAGTACCTGCCTCTGGAGAAATTAGATTCCATTCTCTGCCTGATTCATTTAACCTGCAATTCTCACAAAACAAACAGTACTGCCCGTCACCAGAGACTTTATATTTGAAGAAGAAACCACTTTGGTCTTAAAGCCTGTGGATTTTTTTATCATCTTCTCAGTGTGCTTAGGTAAACAACATCTAACTATTCGCTCTGTGCCTTAGAAGGACCGTAAAGAAATGCTTCAGCTTTCTGTAACTTGTCTAAACTTTTAAAGAAATAAAGGTTCCACAGTACAGCTGACTCCAAGCAGACCCGTCCTCCACCTCCTCTATGTTTTCTAAGTTATGGTCTTTTCTGAAACACCTACTTCTTTTATGCATACTATTAAGTGGCCTTTTATGTTATCAGCTTGCCAAAAGCCATAGAGAAAGGTCACGTGCTGTCATTAAAAGTTGCATAGGCAGATTTTAAGATTTTTGCAACTACAGCGGTCCAGCAATTCCTAATTTCTCTCCTGATCTACTTGTCATCCCCTTTTCCACTCCATTTGCAAAAGGGAATTCACATTTTATTCAATCTCCAAAACCAATTTAACTGTGGGTTTGAAAAAATAGATGTTGAATCACTATCAGAAACTTGAATGTACATATTTGCTATCTGTTTATGTGAAAACTTAGCAGAAGTCCAGAAAAAACATCAGGGATTAGAAGTGTATGTTCAGAAATTTTGAAAAATGTTCCAGATACTTCCTTTGGTATGAGTGGGAAGAATATTAAAAAGTTCACCCATTATTAAAAACAACTACCTAATAAAAATAGCTAATGGAATTGATCCAAATGGATTTCTATAATTTATATTCAGGGAATTTTTCACTAAAATTATATTTTAAAATGTATTAAAAGTATATTAATCTTGAATGTAACTGGATTTCTCTCTTTCTTTCTTTTTGATACTGGGAATTAAACCCAGGGGTGCTCTACCACTGAGCTATATCCCAAACTCTTTGTTTTTTCTTTTGATACAGGGCCTCTCTAGGTCACCAAGACTGGACTCCCAAGTTGAGCATTTTCATTTGTAAAGATTCTCCCAGCAATCCATGCCACTAACATGAGAAGATGTCCACTGTATAGAGAAAAGATGCATTACCCTAAGGGAAGAAATGAGAAAAAAATTATTATAGCCACAGTGTACTCTTCATCTTACACTACTTTTAAAATACGTTAATATTACCACAAAATGTAGAACTTGAGAAGGCTCAAACATGGAAGCTGAAAGTAAGGAATGAGATGCAAGAATTCCCTGTATAAATGTCTCTAAAGTGATATGTGATTAAGAGAGTAAAATAAAGGTGCTTCTGGAGTTAGGAAGTCATTGATCATGATTTTGGTTATGAAGTGAATGTTTTAGTCTCCACAAAATTCCTATGTTGAAATCCTAACCTTCCACGTGAAGATATGCTGACCTTTGGAAGGTTGGTAGGTCATAAGGGTGGGTCCCCCCGAATGGGATTAGTGCCCCTAGGAGATGAGACATGCCTGCTCTCTCCCTGCTGTCTGCCCTGTGAGGGTGCAGAAAGGAGGTGACACATGTGAACACGATCATCGTGATCATTTCAGTTGAACACATACATCTCTATAGTTGACATAGTGCTGTATATTCTTTCTTTAGGTCCAAATTGAGCAAACTGAAACTTTATTTTTTGAGTGTTCACACCATATGGGATGTTGGATGAGTCTGACCATTTTTGAAATTTAATTTATGCACTTTAATAAAACCATGTTGCTTATCTTGATGAAAATAGGATTCTCTTTTAGAAATCACAACCTTGGTATTTTGCTCACATCAGGCATCTTACTTCTTTATCACAGCAGCATTTGAGTGACAAGTGTGGTTGTTCCTTACCTCCCAAGGCTAGGTCACTTCAGCTCACTGCTATTTCAAACCCAGTGAGGGCTTTCCACATGCATCCATAAGAAATATGTTAATTATCCTTTTTACTCTTGTTCAAGACTAGGAGATAGATATTCTACATCTTTTTTAATTTGGAGGCCTTAGAATATCCTCTATTCCCCTCTGGCAACCTCACTGGTTTAGAAACCCATAGAGTTTTCTGTATTAACAACATTTTAGAGACTATCAGGAGGTGTTCACTAATGCCCTGTTCTTTAAAGGTTTATCTTGGGACAAATGGAATTTTATAAATAAGTTGTCTTAAAAATGTTTTCAAATATCAGGCTTTAAATGGTAATGTTAAAAAACGCTATGTGACTATTTCAAGATGGAAAATAATTTCATACATCATCATAAAAACTAAGAGTATTGTCACAGTTACTAGAGAGGCTAAGGAAGGGGATACCAAGTTTGAGGCCAGGTTGGGAACACAGAGGAATCCTATCTAAAAATAGAAAAATTAATAAAAGGTTTGGGGATGAAGCTCAGCGAGACAATGCCCCCTGGGTTCATTCCTCATACTGTCAAAGAAAAGAAAAAAAGAAGAAATAAAAACAAAGCAAAAGAAAGCTGTTATTGTCTTATATAAAAAAGGTATAAAGACATATAATTCATGGGGCATTCTATACACTAGATGACATTTAAACATGGCAATTCTGACATACTCTGGAATCAACTTTGCAAAAAGTTACATGTTCATAAAATAGTCTAAGGAATTTAATATATAGTTATTATATATTCTGATCTCCCCAAGTGTTGTGGTTTGGAGGTGAGGTGTCCCCCAACGCTCATGCAAGACAATGCAGGAAGGTTCAGAAGAGAAATGATTGGGTTGGAAGAGTTGTAATCCAACCAGTGAATTAATTCCTGATGGGATTAGTTGAAATGGTAGGGTATGGTTGGTGGTGAGATTTAGGGCATGGCTATGGGGTATATATTTTGTATCTGGAGAGTAGAGTCTCTCATTTTACTTCCTGATGATGTGAGCTGCTTCGCTCTGCCACACTTCTCATCCATGATATTCAGCCTCACCTAGAGTCCCAAGGAATGGAGCCAGTCTTCTATGGACTAAGACCTCTGAAAATGTGAGCCCTCAAATAAACTTTGCCTCATCTCTAATTGTGCTGGTCAGATCATGTATTCACAGAAGCAAAAAAAGTTGACTAAAACCTCAAGTATTTTATATGTGATTTATTATTTAATCATGTCTTATATAATATTTCATTTGAATTCTAAGAATACAGGCTACAACAGGTGTTGGCGAGGATGTGGGGAAAGGGGTACACTCATACATTGCTGGTGGGATTGTAAGTTGGTGCAGCCACTCTGGAAAGTAGTGTGGAGATTCCTTAGAAAACTTGGAATGGATCCACCATTTGACCCTATTATCCCACTCCTTGGCCTATACCCAAAGGACTTAAAATCAGATTACTACAGTGATGCAGTCACATCAATGTTCATAGCTGCTCAATTCACAATAGCTAGATTTTGAACCAAACTAGATGCCCTTCAATAGATGAATGGATAAAGAAACTGTGGTATATATACACAATGGAATATTACTCAGCCATAAAGAAGAATAAAATTATGGCATTTTCAGGTAAATGGATGATGTTGGGGACTGTCATGCTAAGTGAGATTAGCCAATCCCCAAAATTCAAAGGCGGAATGATCTCTCTGATAAGTGAATGCTGATGCATAATGTGGGGGTGGGGGGAGGCAAGAATGGAGGAAGGATTGATAGCATAAAGGGAAGGCAGGGGTGGGGTGGGAGTGGGGGGGTAAGAATAATAACAGAATGAGATAGACATCATTGCCCTGTGTACATGTATGAATGCACAGATAGTGTGACTCTACTTTGTGTACAACCAAAGAAACAACATCTGTACTCCATTTGTGTACAATGAATCAAAATAAATAAATTAAAAAATAATAAAAATAATATTTCATTTGAAACCACTTACTAAATACCCATTTATAAATGAGAGACTTAGAAATGCTAAGTGACTGGTTTGAAGATCAACAGTCCAAAAGTTGTAGACATAGAATTCAAAGTTAGGAAAACATTTTGCTCTTATCCACTCATGTATCTTTCTCCATGCCTTGAGCCAATACTATTCCCTTTCTTCCTAGTGGAGCACACATACAATAAATAAAAGAAATGAACTGATTTTCCTTTCAGAATTCAGCTTCTTTCAGAATTTGTAAAATACATGTGTTATGTGATGTGCCTGTAAGTGATACCTATGGAAGGATCAAAGCCCACATCATCAGAATCATATGTATGCAAGCACTCAGTCTACTTCATTTGTCTCTTCATCTAGAACTGGGATTGACATGCTAGTCAGACATCTTTCATTTGTCGTCTGATTGATATTTGTCGGCTTCCTTGTGTAGCAATCTACTTTAGTGTGAATCTAATGTGCCTACATGGATCACTGTTCAACTCTAGAATGCCTTCATTTTCCTATTTCATTTTTCAATTCTCTCCCATCTAGAAGATTTAGTGATTTCTAAAATAAAGGCAAAGATGGCAATTTGTAATCTAACAGGCTTAATTTGATGTCATTAAGGCTCTAATGGTACATATTTTCCCCCTTTTATCTCCTTATTATATTGTTTATAAAATTATGAATGTAGATGTGATGCTTAAATTGGGAGTTATTGAATTTATTAAAGTGTGTTCTTTCATTGTACACAGGTGTCTAAAATGTTTTAGGCAACTTAACTTTAAACAATATGTCCCTACAGTACCATGTCTAGCTGATGTTTTATACCAGTTCACTAGGTTATAAAGCAGTATTTTGAAGGTCATAACTTTTGTCACCAATGCTTTCTCGTAAGACTCTAAGAAGCTGATGTAAACACATCTAGTAACATATCCTTATAGTGGCAGACATAAGAAAGAAACACCAGGGTATGTAACACTGCTCCAGCAGTGAGTTATGATGTGACCTTGGGAAAGATACTTAAATTTTTTAAACTCATTTTTCTCAAATAGAAATCACAAAATTTGTCTTAAATGGGTTCCGTGGGAGTTTTTCTCTGACAATAATAGAGTACCAACAGAATACAAGTTTAGCTATGAATCTAAATGAAAGTATGGATGAATAAGTTAATAAATAAGTAAATAAACAAAGGACAATTTTCAGGTGTTGGACAGAGTAGTATTCTTCAGTTTTCTCTGAGCAGGAGAAAGTCACTAGGATCATCTACAACTTTGTTTGAAGAAAATTTCTAGACAATTTCTATGTATGGCAGGCATACTGAGGCCAAGCACAGTTGTTTTGAGAAATTGAGAAGGTAGAGATTAGAATTCTTGGATGCTCTAATGGCTGCAATTTGAGTTTATGTACAAGACTATTTTACATAGAGCAGGTCCTGAAATGTGCACAAGGTTCTCTTAAGTTTTTGAACATGAAATATACGGTGAATTTGCAATGTGAATCTTCATTAGTTTCAAAGAGAAATATTACCATATCTCATTAAAAAATGGTGCAGTAACACTAGACTTTTGAATGACCCCATAAAACGCCCTGTGCAATCATCAGGGTGACTTTCCTGAATGGTCTTCTTTGATTACCCTAACTAATATAAAAATAAATATCCAAAAGATAAAGCTGACACATTAATAAATTATCTACCTGATTATTCTCCCCTCCCCAAAGCACTTAATAATCTTATAAGATAGATAATAGAATTTGGTGTCAACTATGGAAGATTTGTAATGTCCTGCATACTATGAAAGTTTCCTAACTATACAAAGAAGAATGTGAAACATCACCAAGGAAACTGTAGTCAACAAAATGGCGACCATAGATACCAAGTTGTTGAAATTAGTGTCAAAGGATTTTAAATAAATTATTCAAATTAAAAAAGCAGAAAAAATTGAAAAACAAAAATGAGTCTCAGTGACATCAAGCATTCTAGCACCCATGTATTTGCGGTCATAGAGTCTATATATTAGGAGACAAAGGTTGGGACAAAAAATATATGTATCTTTGAGGGAAAAAGAAAGGCTGAAACTGTTTTAGATTTCATGAAAATATCAAATCCTGCATCCAAGAAGCTTAACAAAGATCTAGCAGGATAAAATAGAGATATTATACGCAGACATAAATTACTAAATACCAAAAATAAAGGGGAAATGTAAAAATCATATGTGAAAAAATATTTTAAAAATACATGAATGTGGGGAATAATAAAATTACAATGATTTCTTTTCTGAAACTATGCATATTGCAGAAAATGAAGAACTTTTAATTTAATTTTACATTCCATAAATATTGATAATATCTTTTAGAAATGGGGGAAATAAAATTATTTGAGGCAAATCAACACCTGGAGACATATCACAAAATATGCTTAAAGATGTCATGAAGGGTGGAGGAAATTCATGGCAAATTGAAATTTCATTTGACATAAAATTTTTAAGATAGCAGGAATGGTGAATATAGGTAACTATGAATAAGTTTTCATCTTTACATTTTTAAAAAGAATGTCCATTTAAAGAAAATAACAGTAATTTAAAAGACTATGACATAGTTAATGACAACTTGTGTATAAAGAGAAAAGATATGGGAAGAGGCTAAATTGATACATGATGTTATGAGACTTACATTATACCTAATGTTTCATGCTAGTGATCAATGAACAGAGTAAGAAGCAGGTTGCTATCTCTATGGCAATAGTTAAAAGTGAATTCAAGCTAATAAATCCAATAAAGTTAAAATGGAACATGTAGGTTATTTAATCCAATGAAAACAGAGGAGAAAAATAAGACAACTTGTCTGTATTTTACTTGTGAGAGACCAATGTATCCTAATCAGAACCGAGATTTATGTGACTTGCAAAGCGTGAGATATATTTTGTAAGAATACAAAGTACATGACTTGAAGTTGCATTTAATAAAAATTTACTATCATTTTTATTGGAAAGTCAAGTATTTAACCAAATATTCTTTTCCCATTAATCTAATTAACCTGTTTTCCATAATCACTAACATTTGAAAACACTAAATACATTTATGCCTGGACTGTGAGCTTGATAGGATTATCTCAGCTATGATAGTAGTTGTTACATATTTAACCATATTATTATTAACTTGCACTTATTAGATAAAGTATGAGTTGATTGAAGATAACAATAGCTTAAGAACATAAGCCATATTTATTACATTTTTTTCTGGAGAAAGAATACTCTGAATAGAAGAAAACCAAGTAATAAATAGATCAGTAAATGTGAGGCTTAATTTCATGAGGATTAATTACTTTATGTTAACTATATAAATTACTTAAGCTTTGTTGCTAAAAACATGTGTTTTGAAAAAGTCCATGATTACCCTCCATGAATAACAAGTAGGTATAATTTCAGTCCGATTGCTCGGTACCTAGAGGAGTGTTAACATTGCCCATCTTCACTGCAGGCGCTCAGTTCCAGGTCAACTTGTAGTCATGCATCTGCTGTGGCCATATGTCATCTCAGTAGCGTGCCATCAGGTAGAATTTGTAATGTAACAAACTCAGATTCTTAAAACTATCACAAGAGATGCCATAATGCACAAGACGTTCCTCTGCTTGACCTCTCCATCCAAATGGGGCAGATGATTCCACATTTCAGCTAATATTGTTTTGATTTCTGCCATGAAGCTGGGAAACACTGCTTGCATTTGAGGTCTCCCACTGGCACCAAGAAAGTAAACATGACATTAAACATCAGAAAAAACAAAGTCACCAGGAGGAAATATTTTTGAGGTCTAGGAAAAAAATGTGTAAAAGGTCATTGTGTATTTCCTCTTTTTATTACTTAGTTAGCCAGAACATAGGTCTCTTTCAGAAACCCTCAGTGATTAGATTTTTTTCTGCTTTGAAGCAGACTTGATAGTCTAGATACCTTACCTTCCATAAAACATGGACATCATAGATTTGGTAAGACATTTCCAATACCTTAACATTCTTTCAAGTTTTAAAATATATGTAAGGTGTTATGTCCATTTTTCACTACTGTGGATCACTTTATTTGGTTTTTAAACACAGTGACATCTCAATCCTTAAGTAAATTAAAATACATGATGTTCAGTACATAAAAAGTATATATTTGGGTATGAAATTGACATCCAACATATCTCTGATTTGTAAGAGTTAAATCTTTCCTAGTCACTTATATGAAGGGTAATTAATAATGTTTCTATCAGATTTGGGGGGGATCTGTGGTAAAATTCTAAGTGCTTCAAGTTTCCTGTCTCTTGGGGTATGCATGTAGATAGATAGATAGATAGATAGATAGATAGATAGATAGATATACACATATGCACACGCACACACACACACACACACACACGTTTATACATATTTATCTCCCTCCCTCAAAATATGGGTGAAGCTGTGATATGATGGGCTGCCAATCCTGTGATCAGATCACCATCAGTTCACTTTGAGTTAATCAAAGGAGATAACAATATGGGTGGACCTGTTTTAGATGAGTGTTTAAAAGAAACTGAAGCCTTGGGAAGACCCTCATGTATTGGTCTTGAGGAAGTTGTCTTAAGCTGTGGAGAAGGTCACCAGGAATGAAAACAGTGGGTGGCATCCTGGAGGTAAGGACTTCAGACCTGTTTCTTCAAGAAAATAAGTTCTGCCAGAAGCCAATTCAGTGATACAGAAACAACCCCAAACCTAAAATGAGATTTCAAACCTCTGCATGAAGACCCTCAGCAAAGGCAGACCCTCAGCAAAGGCCAGATCTAATCCATGTCTAGATTCCTGACCCAAGGAAATTGTGAAGTGATGGGTACTCACACTGCTAAGTCTGTAGCAATTTGTTACACAGCAATAGAAAGCTATCCCATTGCCATATTGAGCTTGTACTCACTCTCTCCAAAGAACTAAAATTAGCGATAATGTTTAGAAGCATGCACATCCAAGTCCATAATACTTAGCAAACTTTAAGTGACCTTCATTCTTTTTCGACTATGAAAAATTGTAACTCTTGCTTATGTAACATTATTATGTATATGATTTTTCTTATTCACAGAAAAATAGTACCTAGGTTGAAATAATTTCTCTCAAGAATGAAATTCAAAAAATGAAGAGCTATATCTCATGCCTGCTCTACTTAATTCATGCATTGCTTTGTCAGGTGCATGATACGTCAAGGTCTTTAAAGAAGATAATGCTTACAATTAGCAACTGATTTGTTTATTCTATGTGACATTGTATTTAGTCTTTCTCTTTCCCTTTCAAGTTACCTTATCTGCATATATTTAAATGATCCTGTTTAATTTTACCATATGACCATATTCATCGTTTGCATGGTGGTTTATAAAGTTGCCAAACTTAGTTCATCAAAGGAACAATGAATACTACCTATTATATTTGTTATTTTGATTTTAAATAAATAGGTAAATTGCATCTACATTTTCTTACTCATTTCACTTTGAAATGATACAGATCATTTTCCCAATAATTATCTTCATATCAACAATAACCAGTCTCTTACAAGAATATTAAGTGGCTGGGCACAGTGTCACACTCCTGTAATCCCAGGGGCTTGGAGGCTGAGGCAGAACGATTGTGAATTCAAAGCCAGCCTCAGGAACTTAGGGAGGCCCTAAGCAACTCAGAAAGACTCTGTCTCTAAATATAATATTAAACAGGGCTGAGGCTATCACTCAGTGGTTAAGCTCCCCTGGGTTCAATCTCCAGTATAAAAAGAAAAAAAAAAGAATATCAAGTAATGGTTCTTTTATATATTCATAAGTACAATATTTTGTCAAATAAACACTTTTGGTTATTAAATTGATTGTATTTTCTGAGCTAAGAAAATATAGAAAGCAATATAGTCCCTTTGGTAGGCTGAAAAATGCAACTAATTGTCCTAAAGATATTCATGTTATAAAGATATTCATGTCCTAAGCCCAAAAAATCCTGTTAATGTGTCATGCTACATGACAAAAGGGAATTAAGGTTGCAGATGGAATTAAGATTGCTAAATAGTTGACCTTTACATAAGGAGAGTATTATAGATTATCTACGAGGAGGGGGCAAGGTTATCACTTAAAAGTGGGAGAAAAATTCAGAAGAGGACTTCAAAAGGTACATAGAAGAATTCAAGCTGCCCTTTTGAAATGGAGGAAGGTCACCAGTAGCAAAGGCTCCAGAGCAGCCTCCAGAGGCTGGAAAATACAAGGAACCAGGTTCTGCAATCAGCCTCCAGAACAAAGCACAGTCACGCTCATCTCTTGATATTAGCCCACTGAGACCTGTTTCATATTTTTCTGATCTACAGAACTTTAAGATATTGAATTCAGTTGCTCTTGTTTTGAGTCACTATACATGGGGTAATTTGTTAAAATAATAATTCAAAAAGAATACAGTCGTCAACTCTTCTCATTGATTCATAGTCCAACCAGGTGGTTTCAAATGAACAAATATGACCAGAGACAAGTTCAATTTTCCCCCAGTGAATTGCCCCAAGGAGGAAGAGTTCATGGGGTGCCATTGGAGAAACTTAAAAGAGAGCCTATGTGTCCACCAGTAAGGTGGTGCATGGCAATGGATGCCAGACTCACAAAAGTACATTTCTTTGGAGTAAAAAAAAAATTTACCTTAATACATTGCACAAACATATTTTGTATACTTTAGTGGTTTTCCAGTAACTTTCAATTTTATTCCAATGGTGATAAAAT
>JAJEJO010002647.1:172406-189655 GCA_020662805.1 Glaucomys volans
GGAAGGAAGGAAGGAAGGAAGGAAGGAAGGAAGGAAGGAAGGAAGGAATCTTGCAGGAAACTGTTTTATTCCTGAGGCATTGCACTATTTAAAATAAAGACCTATTCCAGGATCCTCAGTATTAGGAATTGATGGAGTCTTATGGTCTTTGCCTGATTCTTTAATGCTTTCTTTAATCTCCTGGCATTTTCCTGCTCAAATACTTCTTCTAAAGTGTATCTGGATATATTTAGTTGTATAAAATTCCTTACAAAACAGTGTCATGTCATTATTGTGGAATTAAGATTTTGTAAAGAAAATTTTGAGACATCATACATGACTTCAGTGTATGGTTTATATGAAATTCAAGGAGCAAATCACCATGAGAAGAGTCTACAAGCAAAATATGAAATAATCCTAATAATAAATTGATCTAAGGTTTTGAATCCTCTAACTTTAGTTTTATCAGAGATAAGAGAAAAAGGAGTATGCTTCTAGGGAGAAGATATTTTGGGGAAAAAATATGATTTGATGTCTATTTCCTCCCTGCCTTCTCCAAGAGAAGGGCCTGAGGCCTACTCTCCTATGTTCTTGTGCTCTGTGAACTCAGAAATCTCAGTAGAGTTCAATATGTGATTCCTTTATTTGTAAGTCAGAGCCGTCTGGGTCATGACTCCCACTTCATAACTATTATAAAAGAAAAAAGAATGCAGTACTCCTCTTCAGAGAGTGTGGTTGATTTGAGATGGATTTACATCCTTGGATGCATCAGAATTGCATCGTGCAATTATGACTATTATATTGCCATATGGAGTTGCAGATGGAACTCAGAAGCAAAAAGATGGAAGTGCACACTCAGCTCAGGAAAGAAGGGTCAATGATCACTTTGAGTAGAGGTTAATGTGCCTTGGTTAAGAAAATGGCAAGAAAACTGTCCCTTTCAGGGAACCTCAGAAGTACTCAGAATTCCCAGAATACACGTCAGTCCCCTAGAGCTGAATGATGGGTAAAGAACAATTGTCTTTTACTTGAAAACAACATCTAGAAAAGAAGGCATGGGAGAAAATTGATTATGAGAGAAGTGTACATAAATGAATAGGAAATTCAACTATACCTATGTTTAATCTCCAAGCCTTCCAGTGGAAATCCGCTGGTGTTAAGGGACCACAAACATGCTATAAATCCAAGTTCAAAGCTGCTATGAATGTCTTGGGTGAAACATTCTAACTACTGAATTGTGTCTATGATGATAACTTAAAGTATTCTTAGAACAAATTTTATGTATGAATGAGCAGGAAAGCCCTGATATTTACTTCACTAAGTCTATTTCAAAGGGGATGTGAGTGAGAAACTAAATTTAGATACATCAAGAGAAGTTGTTCAATATACATTTATTTAAAAAAAATGTAAAACTTTTCTTCAACAAACTAATCCTTTTTTCTATTATATAGGGTAAAAGCAGGAGCCTATGTTCTTTGACATGGTTAAGTATGATTGTACTTCTTTTTTGACTATTTTTATGAATTTATTATCCAAATCTGTTGTCATAACCAAAACTATATGAGGGAAAACACCACCTTCACAGATATTCTTTTAATAAGGATAAATGTAAAATTTTCATAGATTTTCATTATTATTGTTTAAGGTTTAAACACTTTGAGAGTTACAAGTTAAAAGTTAATGACATAGTACTACAAGAGCAGTTTCAACACTCTCTTCTACTGGAGCCCTGTTGTGGACACAATATTGCACATCTGGAATATTATGTAGATACTAATTTTCAGCTGAGATCAGTGAGAAAGCAAGTTTTATCATTTCCTCTTCCTCTCTCTTTGATAGTGAATATTCAGAGTTAAGTCTTATCTACTCTTGAACTTGTAAACTTGGAGATAGATATCTTTCATGGTGAACATGCAGTTTTATTTAAATCATCTGATCTCATGGAGCTTTCTACACTGATTTTAGTTTCATAAGCACATTTAAGTCTGTGCTTTCAATTGTATTTTGCTTTGAATTTCTTTTATATTTATTCCACTTTTGGTTTACAAAACACTGGCACAGCTGTATGTATATACACTTTGCAAATGTACCATTTGATTAGTGTTCAAGAAAACAAAATCATGTAGATCTCCATTTGCATTTCTACTCCCATAGCACATCCATCAATTCTGGCATCTTCTTAGGAAAAGATATAGAAAAAAATATTTATAATAGGTCTCATGTAGTAAATGTCTATATTTGAAGACATAATAATATTAGATGTCATCAACAGATGCCACAAATTGAATGACTTCCTTTATAAATGGACATCCGTTGTCAATGAGCTCTGCAGGGTTAACATTGCCACTTGCAAAGAAAACTCTCAGATATTTTTAATGCTGAAGCATCCTTTTAACACCATAGTAACAGAACAGCGTTTGTAAATATGACATGATACTTTCAAAACTTTTGATGTCATGAAGATTTTTTTGGGATAAAGCAAATGCTAAAGATGTTTATCTTTTATCTTATTTTCTATTTCGCTAAGATTTTATGACTTAAATATGAACTTGCTTGTTAAAACATTTCATGTTTTTTGATACTTAGTTTTAACTCAGTTTTCATCAATATTGTCTCACTGACAGTTAACTGATTTTCTCTTCTATAAATATTTTTCCAATTATATTACCATGTTCTTAGTTGAAAATATAATGAAATATCTCAACAAGTAAGTAAAACATAAACTTGGTTAAATTAATCTTGGATCCATGATATTTTAGGCAATAAGAATGTCTCATAAATATCCTGATAGTTTTGATATCCTTTCTAATATACAATAAAACAGCACAATAAATATACTGAAACAGCACAATTTATATATATATGTATATATACATATATATATCATACATTATATATATATATATACATATATATATATATATCATACATTATTGGTCAAGAATTTGTATACTACTAAAGAAATCTAAACAAAACATTATGGTGGTACAGAGAGCAAGGAGAAACCATACCTTAGACATGGAAAATCGTCTGAAGGAGGAAATATTTTAACTTTATTAAAAAGATTGAGTAAGAGTATTCCAGGACAAAGAGTAGATAGCATTTGAGATAATTTGTCCCTTCCTTCTTTCCCTCCTTTTTCTTTTTATCCTTTCTCTCTTTCTTTTTCTTTTCTTTTTTTTTTGTTTTTTAAACAAACTGCACCATTTGTTTGTGTTTTCTAAAGTCTCCCTTCTGATAGGGGCACATATTGCAAATATCAGGTACATTTTATCAAAAAGAAATAGACTATTCCCACTAATTTGTATGGATTACAAATGTTAAAACAACCCATCAATTACTAACTTTTGTGCATATGGTCTCTGAGATGCCACTTCCTTAATTCTTTATTAAGATCAGTACTTATAAATTTTTCCCTATTATCTTTTTTACATTGTCTGTTTTTGAGTTCAATCTCTGGGTATTTCAACATCATTTCAAGAAATTACATATTTCACAACAGTCACTCAATGTAGAGAAGTGATAGATTTTAGCCTCCAAATCCTAAATTGGTCTGCATTTTTAAAATACTGGAGGCTAATCTATTTCCTTTCAATAAAACTAATGTCACCTTGTTTTTCTATAGAACCATAAAACGTCTCTATCAGCATCTTTACCCAAAGCACTTTCCTGACCTTGTAATTTGTACTTCAAAGACTTTGCTGATTAAGCATTTATTCAGATGATATTTTGAGTCACATTTATTCTACATCTTTGTCCTCTATACCAGTATAAATCTACTTTGTCCCTAAAACATTTTGAAATATTAATACCAATTTCTCTCTTATTCCTGTTCTCTTTCACATACCTATTACACTGTACTCTTAAAAGAAGATTATTGAGAATATATGAATGAAATGAAGAAAAACATGGAATATGTGCATGCATTATTTTTACTATATTATTCGTTCTTTGATTTTCATCCCATTTGCTATTTTCTCTATTGCTTTACTACCCTCAGTAAGCCTGGAAAACTAGGCTATTGAGTCAAGTGTACTTTGTCCCTTTGCTTGGTCTCATTGACCACCCTTGGTACTGTGACCCCAGTCTCTGCTCCCTACACATCCTCTGATGCCAGGTAGGTTCACCTCTCCCCTTTCTACAGCATCTTTTCTGGTTCTTAGAGAACTGTTCTCCTTCTACCCAGCCTGAAGTGCTGTGTCACAGGGCAAAGTTCCACCTCTGCTCTTTTCTCTTTTCTATCTCTCACTAAGTTTTTATCACTTCAGTTTCCACAAGATTCTAATGACTTCCAAATCTGTTTTCTGGGATAAATTTATTTTTCAACAAGTGAATGGATAAATGCACACATATGATGAAGTGTTACTTTCTCAACTTAAAGAAAAATGAATGAAACTGGAGATCATCATGCTAAGTGAAATAAGCCAGATCCAGAAAGTCTAAGGTCAACTCTTTTCTCTGATAAGTGGAAACTAGTCAAAAATAAGGGGGAGGGGAAGAAAAGAAAAGGGGAGAGTTCCATCAAAATAGAAGAAAGATCAGTGGAGTAAAGAAAGGGGATTGAGGGGGAGGAAGGAGAAATGAGATGAGGGAAGAACACTGGAATGCATCTGACCTAACTTTCCTAAGTACGTGTATGAATATACCATAGTGAATCTCATTCTTATGTCTATATAGAAGACACTAATTTTAAAAAAAGTATAAGTTAATAGAAGAAAGTTCAGTAGTGTAGAGGGAAGGGAACAGGGGAGAGGAGGAAGGGAAGAAAACGAGAAGCACTGGGGACTGAATTTGAGACCCCACTGAATTAAAGCTAATGTATTGCATGTTTTATAATTATATCAAAATGAATGCTAAATTTATATATAACTAAAAACTGACTAATAACATTTTTTAGACACATAAAATAGACACACAGAAAAGACACGACTGCTTGACAAACACAGAGAAATCACAAAGGGATTTTAGTAACCTTTCTATACAAGTCAGACTAAGCACCACTCCCAAGAAGGCAACCTCCTCCTTCCCCCCACTCCTTTCCTTCTGATCCCTACTCCTCAGGATGACAGGTCTCTTCACTGCAGGACATTGGAAACTGCCTGGGCGAATTTAATCCTTAATCCAATGCTCATTAACTTGTCTTGCCCTCAGAGTCCTCAGATAGATATGCATTAGAATGTAGATAAATCAAATATCTATATTCTTATTCACTTTAAAAAAATATTTTTAGTTGTAGAAGGACACAATACCTTATTTCATTTATTTTTATGTGGTACTGAGGCCGAATCCATAGGAGAGGCAAGCGCTCCCCCGCTGAGCCCCAGTCCTCATATTCACTTTTATCTAATGAAAAGAAATAGATAAAAAATAATCAAGCAGCAGCATGAATATACACCATAGTACAGGGTAATAAAAAGTGCTGTGACAGACATCACTGCCCTGTGTACATGTATGAATGCACAGATGGTGTGACTCTATTTTGTGTACACCCAGAGAAACAATAGCTGTACTCCATTTGTGTTCAATGAATCAAAATTAAATAAATTTTAAAAAAAGTGCTGTGAGTGAATGTGATTCAGAAAGAACAATAAATAGTGGGAATTGCTGTTTATTGGAAAAACTGACAAACAAGTTCTCCCTGAAGAGGTGAGGAGAAGCACAACCCTGAAGAAGGGTGGGAATGAGGTAGGCAAATGTTTGGAGGACTGTCTTTCTAGGCAGAGAAAATAACAGCTACAAAGACCTTGGGTAGGAGCGAGTTACAGAGTATTCATGAAATATAGCAGCAATAACAAGACCGGAGCAGAGCAACTGCTGTGGAGAGTGGTAAGAAGCTAAGCCACAGTTAACTAGGTATAGAGCGTGTAAGGCAGCTTTTCTTTTATGAGTGTGTACCTATTTTTAATAATATGCCGTCTTTCAATGAAAATCATAGATCATTTAATGTATTTATGCATTTTGCTAAATGTCCTAACAATAATGGGAAGGAAAAAATTAATAACTTCTCAAATGATGGATTTTAATACAAAGGCACAGTTACACCATGTGACCCAGCAAAGCAGACAGGTTCTTGTCCTCCTGTCTTGAATCACTGTAACTCGCAGCTGTAGCTGTTCCTTGATTTTGCAACCCAAGTGGCAATGTAGTTGTTCAAATTGTGAATAACACCTGGCATCCTTATGAGGGAAATAGCCCTAACTTCACTTGATTTGTCTAATTTGTCTTCCCAGAAATTGGAAAGCAACTTACCTTTAAATCTAATGTGATGTTGGGATTGCAGACCAGATATTAACAAAATATGAACTTGCAGGTCAATTCTTGGTTGTGTGTTATTATCCCACGGATTTCACAATATCTGACTTTTGAATTTTACTGGATGTAGTTTTATCACAGAGAAGAGGTATCTAAAGTACTTTGAAAATTTTCCAAATTGTCCCTTGTACTATTGATAAACAAATGTACTTTAGGTAAAATAGGGAATGATTGTAGTCTTTTAAAGAAAAATGGCATGGTCAGAATTATATTTTAAAAAGATTAGTGTGAGCTGGGCCCTTGTCTTTGGGACTTGTGAGGCTGAGGCAGGAGAATGATTTGAACCCAGACCGGACAACAATAGCAAGTTCTCACCTCAAAAAAAAGTCATTTTGTTGATAAAATGTTGAAATTTAGGGCATGAAAACCAAAAAAAAATAGGAGAACTTTATTTATATACTTTTTGCTAATGTTTATTTTACCCACCATGTTTCAGAATGAGTTACTATTTTAGGACAAATATTTTAATTTATTTTAAAAAATCAAGCATAAATATTATAACAGAAAACAAGCTTGAAAGAATTCATGAATATGGACATTTTGGAAAATAGCCTCCAAATCAAGCTTTGGAGTCGATGTTCTTGAGTCATAATAGTGCTTGCATTGTTAACCACCATGGGAAACTGGTGCACTGCTTCTCCACCCTCATAAATGGGAATCTGAAATTGCATTCTATTCCAAATGACTCTGTATTAAAATTAGCACTGTGTTTTGGAGATAACAGAGTTTCCTCTCTCATTTCAAACATATAAATAATATAGCAATGGACAAAAGAAAAAGAAAAAAAAGCAGGGGGAGGATCCTGTTGGCTTAAAGTGAATTGCTGTTTTTCTTGTTTCCCTCTCAGCTTCTATTTCCTGATACAAGTTTTTTTAATCCTTTAAGTCATCCAGAGATGAGCCGGTAGTGTAGGCAGGAAGACTACTCAATGCAAAGAGCTGTGTAGTCCCAGCGGAGCCCAAACTTCTCTCTGAGCCTTATACTATACTCCATTGATTAAAAAACAGATAGTTTAAGGGAGATGCTTTTTCCTAGGCCCAATTCATCAAATATATTAGAAAACTTTTCACACTAAAAAACTGTGTGTAGCAATAAATCACTTGATAGTATCTGTGAGATGGGAAAGGAAAAGCTCCTTTAATTGTTACAGCAGTTAAATCAGTCACAAAGGAAGCACCAATTAAGAAATTTTGACAGTCAAATCTCATTTATGAACCATCTGTTAAGTTCACTTATCAAGACCATCAAGTGAATCATTAATGGCATATAAGGAAGCATTTGATTTGATGTTATTAGTGTCCAGATATTAACCTATATTAATACTGGCAAAAATGTGGGCCCAGAGCTGAGCACTGATTACTGTAGCACACTCCGGTAATCCCAGGTACTTGGGAGACTGAGGCAGGAGCATCACAGTTTTGAAGCCAGCTGGGGCAATTTAGTGAGATCTTGTCTCATGATTAATACAAACAAGCTGGGCATGTAGCTCAGTGGTATAGCGCCCCAGATTTCAATCCTGCTACCACAGAAAAACCACAAAAAGTGGGCTCAGCATCAAACAATGATTGCACACACAGCATTGGAGGAAGAGTGGCATTTCATTTAAGACAGAGCTCTGGATTCTGATATCTGAGTTTAAATATTAGGTGTACTACTATCCAGATATGCTTCCTCAAGCATGATTCTTTCTTTTTCTGACCTCAATTTCCCTGTCTGTGGAGGAAATATCTACCTCCAGGTTTGCTGTGAGGAATGAGCAAGGTCATGTAGGCACTTGGAAAACTGAAAATATAGCCAGTTCACAGTAATGCATGGAGAGAGATTTGTCATCCCTGTCATCATTCAGAGGATGGGATGCACTAGGGTTAAAAAAGGAACAAATAGATTGACATAGGATGAGTGAGGAGAAATATCCTATTGGATACTTCCTTGAGCTTCAGGAATATATTTTGCCCACTGCGTAATGAGCCATGTTGCTTAAATAAGTTTGTCTCTCTCCTTTAAAGTGCAAAAAAACGTGTATCTGAACTTTAATCTCTTCTTTCTGCAGAATAGGCAGTTTCTGTTGTCACAGTTGGATTAAAGACCAGATGCATGTGCTGACAGCACAATTATTCTTAAATGAATGTGTGTGTATGGCTTGAGTTCATAACCTTTATTGAATTTCTTAATATGCAAAGGCAGAAATGATAGCTACTGATAACTTTGTGGTTTATAGTTATTTCTACAAGGTCCTGGAGGAAAACAGAGAAGGTGAGAAAATTTATACTTGATAAGGAAAGCAAATTTTTAAAATTATCAAGATTATTTAGGAAACACAAAGTTTCTGCTTTCACTCAAGTCACTCAAACAAATTCACCCAAGTTGGGATATTCGATTGATAATCCAAATAACTGCTTCCATTTTAAACTTCATTTTATATGAGATATATTTGATAGAAAACATTAAAATTATCAGAGTATGTAAAATACAATAGAATCATATTCTAAATTTAAAAATTAATAAATACACATTGAATATATTCTTCAAAAAAAGAGAGGTTGAAAAATCCTAAAATAATATAAGATACTCTAATAAAGTTGACAAGCTGTAAAGGAACCCACAAAAGAGACAGAAAACATTATAAAATATTGATTATAACTTCAAAACATTTAATACTACTTGTTTCTTGGTCCTTGATTAAAAATAAGTCAAAGAAGATGTGACTCATAGTTTCAAGTTGCTTCTGTTTATGGGGAAGCAAATAAGATAAGTAGATAAAGAATTACGATAAATCACAGTGATATTGATAAGTGTTAAGATAGATGAATACTTATGTATATTTATGCATCTTTATTTATATATAAACATATATAAATATATGTATTTGCTTATATAAATATACACTCTGTAAATATATATTTATACACATTAAATATTTGCTATGTTAAATAATAAATATCTAAATATATGGATTAAAAAAATTCTCATGAAAGAAGACTTTGATAGGTACCAGGAGTTAGTGAAGAAATGACAAGAAGGAAGGAAAGATTTTATTGAATTTTGAAATTGCACATTAGTTCTTCAGGATCCTCAAGAAGACAAGTATTATAAACAGAGAGATAACAGAAAAAAAATTTTAAAAGACTGCTTCCATATGTGGGAAATTACAAGAGTCTCATCTAAAAAGAAATTACATTGGATAGCATGAGTGAATGGCCAGAGACTGATAGAAAAGGAAAACATAAATTCCATGTGTGGATTAACGTTTCTTCAAAGACTTTATAGTACTCTAGTACCATAATTCTTAATACTTTTGCCAGAACAATGTTTTCCCACTTCCTGATTGAAAAATCTCTTATATCTCTTTTTAAATGCCCTCCCTCCTCCAATGCTGTTGCTCAGCAGAAATCTTGTTAATTGGACCAGTTAATTCATTTTTTTAAAGATGAGACTCAAAATGCAATTCCTTGGGAAGCTTATTTATTGCCTTCAGTTCACTTGGAAGCCTCAAAGACTGACAGATACTTTTTTACTGAAGTCTTTTTGATAGGAAATAAGACATAAAAGATGCTGGAGATGAAAATATTCCCAGCCAGGTAATAAAACAAACATTTCGAGTAAGAGGAATCAGTTTTCCTTCCTTTGTTTGACCTTGATTTTATGGCATGTGCCCGCTCACACACTGGCACACACACAGAAGCACAGGCACACAATAAAGATGCAAAGAAAATCTTATTTATTCTAGTTTATTCACTAATAAATTTTTTAGATAATTTGAGCTTAACTTCATTTATAAATTTTAGACACATTCAAAGTCATGGCAGAAAATATATAATCACCAAAAAAAAAAACCCACTAAAAAATCATTAACATATATGCCATTCTTTTTTCAGATTCGTGTTAGAACCATGGATACAGGAAGAAAGCTAACCTGCCATTGCATTATGAGAACTCTCATAAACATGAACTATTCATCAAAGGTTAGATTATTTTTGTGTGGGGGAGGATGAAAGGAGGATGAAAGAATTCCAATAATTTTTTTGTGACTAACTCCTTCATTTTATGTTATTTGTCCATCAAATGTTTGAGGAACTATTGTGTTGCTATCCATTTATGGAGTTCTTACTGTGCTATGCAAATCTACAGTGTAAGTTGTTATTATTTGTTCTATGAAAAATGTTCTCACTTGTAAGTCCTGACTGAGGTGTCAGCAGCCACTACAACAGCAGGAATTGACCACATGTTGTAAACAATAAAGACAGATTTCTGAAAGCCTGAAAAAGAGGATTGAGGGTTCTCTTTTCAATTATGGTCAAAATAATATGTATTTGACAATATCTCCAAGGTGCTTATTATGTGCTGGGTGACGTCTTTAGGCAAGGGGAATGCAATGAGATAGTTGCTGTTTCAGAAACTCTCACCGAAGCCTTTGTAGCTTTACTCTGGATCCATTTGAGTCCACTGAGGCCACTATTCCTGACTCCTCCCCTTATTATCAGCACTGGCAAATGTTGTTAGAGCAATTCCAAATTGAATGAAGGAGCACTGTTTATGCAACTGGGGAAAAGATGAGGGGACTATAAACAGCAAACAAAATTCTGGCAGATTGATGTTTCAGTAAGGCGGATATTCATTGTAGGTGGTGACACATTCCAGGGCTCAAGAATTGCTTTCAATATTTCTATTGAACATGTCTTATTCTTTGGGGCTGCTAAAAGAAACGCAAACTGGGTGGCTTATAAATGTCAGAAACAGACAGGTATGGTGGTGCACACCTGTAATCCCAGCTTCAGGAGGCTGAAGTAGGAGGATCCCAAATTCACAATTTAGAGAGACCCTATCTTAAATTTTTTAAAAAAGGAAAATGGAGTAGGGATTAGCTCAATGGTGAGAACTTGCCTAGAATGCATTAGGTCTTTGGTTGGATCCCATTACCATAGAAAAAGAAAAGAAAAAGGAAAAAATAAGCTTTTTTTTTTTTTTTTTCCCTCATGATTCTGGAACCTGGAAGTCTGAGACCAGGGCATCAGCATGATGGGGTATTGGTCAGGACTTGTTCCAAGCTGTAGAATTACAGCTTCTTGCTGTGTCCTCCCATGGCAGAAGGGACATTTGCGTTACCTCTGGCCTCCTTTATAAATGTCCTCAACCTATTCTTCAGAGTACAGTCCTCATGACCAATCATCTCACAGGAAGCTCCATCCCTTATACTGTCACATGGATGATTAGGTTTCAATGTACAAGGTTTTTATTGTTGTTGTTGTTGTTCTTTTAAGGGAGGACATGAACATTCAGACTACAGCAGACAAGAATGTAAAATTCAGTGTAGACCTAAATAAATTTCTAACAACTTTAAAGCTGGCAAACATTTAAACTATCTAAAATCAAATTAGTAATATATTTCTAGGACTGTTTGTTTCATTTGTCTAAGGATAAGTCATTTCTGTACCCACACTGGTTTAAAATTAAACCCAATTGTATCCATACTATATTTCATATAACATAATATAAAAGCATGTGTTTTATATTTTAGGACTTAATGATTAAATTGCTCTGCAGATATAGAAATGTATTGAATTGGTAAGTGTATGAAATTGTGCACAAAATAAACATGCTATGAAATTTCGTAAATGTGATAATTAGCATAATCTTTAAATAAGATTGGATATTTTAGATCTATGTGATAACTTAATTTCCCATTTGAAAAAAATGAACTCACAAAAGTTATCCAATGTATTACTAAATGTCAACTGTTTAAAAGAAATTATCTGTTTAGTTTATTAAAAATCAATTAAGCAAATCCATAATTAACCTTTTATCAATGTTTCAATTAAACTGCATTGCATAAGGGATAGAAGATTTTATCAGCCAAGTAGAAGTGGGTCTCTGAAAGCTATTGAGTATTACATGTTTCCCAATGTATCACAATCATCAAAACACCTGTGTTAGATAACTCTTAGCTGAGCCACTCTAAAAATACAGAGTGCTTAATAGTCCTGAGAAGCAAAGACATTGCCAACAAGCCACAGGTGTTCACCACAGGAAGACATAAAAAATGCAATGATGAAGGATGTGATGACATTTCCCAACTCATAATATATATATCCCAAAATGAACTTATGCATCTATAATTGAGTTGGTTTTTAAAAATTGTTAATGTGGCATTTAGATTATTAAAAAAGCAATAAAATTTCCAAAATGTGCATAATATATTGGTTTATAAAATTGGATGCAAAGTCATAAAATCTAGTGAGAATCAGCTTTAATTTAAAAAACTTTTATTCCTGATAGTATTTGAATTGCCTGTGTCCTACATTGAATCCAAACTTTTATGCACATAAGTAATTATATGAATGAATCTTTACTATAATAAAATGCAGCCTTTAAATTTTAGCAATTCAAATAACTGCCTTCTGATAGACTATTTACTGCAATATAATATTATAATCGTTTCACCTAAAATTGTTTGTTATTTTTCATATAAAATGTTCCAGTGAACCATAACCAAATTGCCCTATATTTTTAAACACACTTAATGCTTCCACTTAATTCAATTCAACATAAAAAATTAAAACTTAGGGAGATATTTTATAAGATTTATTAATGCCTCCTACTTACTAACTGAACTCAACATTTGATTATCCATACTGGGGAAAGTTGGCAGAAACATGGATAATAGAAAAAATAGGTAATTCAGAAAATGGCAAACCAGTCAAACATAAACACAGAAACATGCTCACATATGTTTATTTAAGCATATGACCTCATTGTCAATCCCATAAGTAAATGATTCTAAATGAGTTGATGACAGAGAACCAATGAGCTACCATCTGACCAAATGTGAAAAAGAAAGTCTGTCTCTACCTCTAGAATCTAGTAGATGATTTTATGCTTCCATGTAGGTAATTTTAACCTTTCCCTGTAGGCTGTTCCTGCCTCAGCATTCCAGTTTTTGTACCAAGTCATTTTCAGTTCAGAGGAGAAATTGTGGGTTAAGATCACCATTTTAACCGGTAGTTCCAAGCAGTACATGAGTCAGTTCAGTGGACTATTTAGTAAAAACCCTAATTTCTGACATTCTGAAATAGGATGAATATTACTCATTCTATTTTTTTGTCTCATCCAAAAGAAACTATTTGTCAGAAAAACAAAGCAAAATAAGAGAGAAGCTTATTTACCTCTTGGATAAAGACTGATCTGTTAGGAGTGAGAAGGTGATATCCAGGATCATTGGGTTTAGTGGTTTCATCTTCTACTTATCACAGTCTCCTTATAACATAAATGAGATCTTTTTCCACAACCATGTCCACTTCCCAGCTTATAGAATAAGGGTGAGAAAATGAAGAACAGTTTCCTTTCAATTTATTTGACCCAGAAGGAGCCAGTATTGTATTTGTGAGAACTTTGAAGCACTGGTCAAGATTGGCTACAAGGAGGCTATAAAATAAAATATTGAACTAGTGGCTCATTTCCTTAACTAAAATTTGTAGTATAATGACTAAAAGAAAGAAAATAAGCATGAATATTTGAAGAAAAACAATAAATAGTTGAAGATAATCGCCCTCTTTTTTGGAAGAGATAATAACAAGAATGGCTATATAGTAAGTTATAATGAAGAGCAGAAATTCCCACTCACTCTCACTACCCAGAAATAGATGAAATAAGGTAGAATTCTGAGGAAAGAAAATTAAGTGAGCCATTTGATCATAAAGTTTCCTTTGGAAAGTTTTTAGAATGTTAAAAAATCCCATGCCCCCTATTCAAAAAAATCACCACCTTTATTTCTTATATCAAGTGGAAAGTCAGAACTGAAAACCATAGTAAAGTTCATATTTTTCAGTGTTTCTCAAAGTGTATTCTCCTAAATATTACTCCATATGATGATTCTTGGAAAATTATCTTCTTGTCAAATAAATGTGAGAGACGTTGAATATTACAAATTAAATTAATAGTGGATATTGCTACACATAATAAGTATTTTAAATTTCAACATTCTGAGTGCATTTTCACCACATAATTATTTTGTTAAACTCTGCCTTCTTTTAAGTTAATATTGTTTATATGTGAAATTCGCATGTAATGTTGCTGCGCAGCTTGATGAATTGGGGGTACACACTAGTGAAGCCATCACCACCTTCTATGCCTAAACTCATCCCTCACCTCCAATGTTTTTTTCTCCCTCTTTTTAAAAATTATTATTACTATTTAGTTTAAGATATAAGATCTACCCTTGATATAAGATCTACCCTTTTTGCAAATTATCAGGTACAAAATACAGTGTTGTTAAGTACAAGGACATGTTCAAACATAGGGTTAAACCTAGGTTTAAACATAGGGTTATCCTAGCTTTAACCCTATGTTTAAACACCAAACATTAAAACTTTGTATGCTTTGACTCATACTTCCCTGTCTCTCCTAAGTCCCTGAAATGGTTCTTGCACTCTGTTTCTGTGAATTAATTCAACAGTTTTTTTTTTTTCATATAATTGGTCTCATGTGGTATTTGCCCTTCTGTGTTTGCCATATTTTCATTAGACTATGTCTGCCAGATTTATTCATGTCACAAATGGAAGGATCTCTTTATTTTCAAGGCCAAATAATATGCCATTTTTGTATATATCACATTTTCTTTATCCAACCATGTAGTGAAAGACATGTAGGTTGCTCCAATGATCACTGGAGTACAACTATCTCTTCAGTAAACTGATTTCAATTTCTTTGGATATATACCAAGAAACAGAATTGATAGATCATATGGTTGTTTTGTTTTCAGTTTTTTTGAGGAAACTATTATTTTCCATAGTGGCTGTAACAATTTATATTCCCTTTGAGAGTACTCAAGTGTTTCCTTTCCTTCACAGCCTTGTCAGAATTTGTCCCCTCCCTCCCTCCCTCCTTCCTTCCTTCCTTCCTTCCTTCCTTCCTTCCTTCCTTCCTTCCTTCCTTCCTTCCTTCCTTCTCTCTCTTTCTTTCTTATTTGATGATTAAAACTATCCTATAGGTGTGAGGTGATAGGATTTTGATTTGCCCTTCCGGGTGACTGATGGTAGTGGGGACTTTTTTATATATGAGTTTTGCTATTTGTATGTTTTCTTTGGAAAATTATCTATTCACTTTGTCCCTTTTAATCAGGTTATCAATATTACTTTGGCTATTGAATTGCAGTATTGCTTTGAAATTTTGAATAACGAACATCTAAAATATTTATACTTTGCCAAGTGTTTTCTTACGTTCCACAGACTTTCATTTTGTCGATGTCTTCCTTTGCTGTAAAAGACCTTTTAGTTTAATGTAATGACACCTGTCTGTGACAGGTCTGGACACCTGTCTGTTGTCTGGACTTTGATCTTTTAGCCAAGAAATAACCACCACATCCGATGCCCAGAAGCTTTGTCCTGATATTTCTTTAAAAAGTTTTGTGGTTTCAAGTCTTATATGTGTTTAAATTCATTTTCCCTTGAGTCGGGGTTCATTGTGAGACAATGATCCAGTTTCATTTGTTTGCATGTGTTTATCTAGTTCTCCCAAGACTTATTGAAAATACTGTTCCTTCCTTTTTGTGTGTTTTTGGCTCCTGGGAAAGATCAGCTTATTTTTGAGCTCTGCACTCTGTCCCAGTGCTCTATGCCAGTTTGTATGGAGGTACATACTGTTTGGATTACTGTAGCTTTGGAATCAGGAAGGGTGACATCTACAGCTTTGTTCTCCCTCTTAAAATTGGGTTTAGCTGGTCAGAGTCTTCTATGAGTTTCATAAACACTTTGGTACTGTTCATTACATTACTGTGGAAAATTCCATTGGGATTTTATTAAGGATTACAGTGAATCTGTATATGTGATTACAAATCTGATATGTGATATACAGAAACCTTTGGGCCTTATGCATTTGTATGTACCTGACCCTCCCCAGACTCTGTGAGCTTTCAGTCATTATTTCTTTAGGCATTCTTTCTTCCTTATTGCTATCTTCTGTTTTGGGAATTTCCATGGGGGATATATTGGTGCACTTGATGGTATAATGTTTGTAGGCTTTCTGTTTCATCAGGCTCTCTGTTTAAGCTGCCTATTAAATTTTTCACTTTGATCATTGTGTTTGGCATTTCCAGAAGTTTTGTATAAACCATAAGGTTTGTATGTCTCTGTTATTGAGGTATTATTTTTCTGGATTTTTTTCTGTCTGTGTTCTCTTGTAATGTACTGTGACTATTAATAGGATTACTTTGAAATTTTTCTCAGATAGTTTATAGATCTCCATTTTCTCAGATCAATGACTGGTATATATTTTCTTTCTTTGGTGATGCCATGTTTCTCTCATCCTTGGTGAGCCTTTTATCCCTGTGCTGATGACTGAATATGTGAAGAACAGTCATATCATCCAGCCGCGTAGATTAGGATTGGCTGGGGAGGCCCTTCATCTTTCAGCCTGACCAGAATCCGGGTGGGCCTTCTTCTGGGTTCCTTGCATGGACAGGCCTGCTTTCTAAGTCCATAGTGTGGGCCTTGACACTGGGTCTCTGGGGGCCAGACTGGTACCAGAAACCAATGAGTTGAACTTAAAGTCTGGTTCTGCAGGTGGTGTCCTGGGGTTTAGAACCAGGGGTCTGCCCTTGCTAGGTTCCACTGGGGAAGTCAGGGATTCTAGGTCTACTGTGCTGGCATGGGGGTGACATAATTTTTGCCCAAATAACATTTGCTAATGTACTTTGGAAATTTTTCTTATGAATTTATTTATTTATTTATTTTTTATTTTTTATTTACTTACTGATTCATTGAACACACAAATGGAGTACAGCTATTGTTTCACTGGTTGTACACAAAGTAGAGTCACACCATGTGTGCGTTCATGCATGTACATAGGGCAATGGTATCTGTCACACATTCTGTTATTATTTTTACCCCCCACCCCGCCCCCACCCCTCCCTTCCCTCTATGCTATCTATCCTTCCTCCATTCTTGCCACCCTTCCCCCCCACATTA
>JAJEJO010002647.1:194655-211493 GCA_020662805.1 Glaucomys volans
AACTTCCCTGTAAAGACCCAGGGCGTCCCTGCAGATTTCCAGCAACTCACCAGATGTTTGAGAGGTGCTTGATCAAGTGGTGACCCAAGATAGCTGCTGTCTCACAACCTCCAGGTTGGGAATGATCAATGCTTCTGGGCAGAGGCAACCAGGAGATGCAGCACCGTGGCCCTGGAGCCACAGCGCCGTGTCCCCACGGGAATGGCTGAGCTTAGGTTCGAGGGCTCAGACAGCTGAAGAGGCGTCTCTCCGCCAGGGAAGCTGTAGAATGGCGCCGACCGGGCCCAAATTCCCTGCTGGAGCCTGCAAGCAGCTCCGCTTCCGGCTAAATCTCACCTGGAGCTGCAGCGCCGTGCCCCCGCGGGCAGGGGTGGGCTTAGGTCCGAGGGCTCAGACAGCTCAAGATGGAATCTCTCTGCCAGGGAACTTTATTTAGTTTTATTTATTTATTTTTTTGCAGTGCTGTGGATTGAACCCAGGGCCTTATACTTACAAGGCAAGCACTCTACCAATTGAGCTATATCCCCAGCCCCTGAATTTATTTTAATACAAACTTTTTGTTGTAAAATATAATAAGGGTTATCCAAACATTAATATCCCTAAATGAGAGCTGAATGTGTCAGTTAACACTCCATCTGGTCAATTCTCAACTCTTAGTATTGTCAATTTTATTGATTCCACCCCAGGATCAACAAGGCATGACTGGTTCTTGGGCCCATTCAAGTCACTGCCTGAGGCAAAAGATGTCTCAAGAGGTTTTGCTCATTTACTGTTTCAGCACTCCTCTTGCTGCCCTGTCTTTGCAAATTCTCTTTTCTCTGAAATACGTTTTTTTTCCTTTAGTCTAGTTTTCAAAGTATGAAACATTATATCAATAGTTACTGTGATATTTATGAGTTAATATGCATAAAGCAATTAGAGCAGTACCTAACATATAGGAGATATGTAACTTTTAGAAATGAAGAAATCATAGTCTTAAATTATATGTGTACTCCTCTCCTGGATAGGGTTTTGAAAACTTTTCTAGAGATCTTATCTCACCATATAAAAATTATGACTTTCTTTTTTAATTTTTAATTAATTTTTAATTTGTTCTAATTAGTTATACATGGCAGTAGAATGCATTTTTGCATTTTGATAAATCATACGTAAATGGAGTACAATTTCTCATTTTTCTGATTGTACATCTTGTAGGATTACATCCGTCATGCAGTCATATATGTACATGAGGTAAGAATGTCTGTTTCACTCTACTATCCTTCCTACCCTGTACCCCTTCCCCTCCTTTCATTCTCCTCTATCTAAAGTAACTGTATTCTTCCCCAGAACCGACCCACCATTGTGAAGTAGCATCAACATATCAGAGAAATCATTTGGCCTTTGATTGTTTTTGAGTTGACTCATTTCGCTTAGCATATTCGACATCTCTTTCACATCTTTTTGTAAGACAGTAAACTAATCAAGTGCTGATGCTGTGTATCTTTAATTTCTATATCATCAGCACTTTACATAATAGAGTTTCTTGATTTTCAAGAAACGTATAATCCAGTTGAAATATTTTGAATTATTTTGTCCATATTGCTTACCAATATGTTCTGTGAAAAAAAAAAAGTAGAGAAAATAGTGCTCACGAAGGATTTTTTTCACTTAATTACTTTTTATATCAACTTGGTTTCTTTTGAATGTAAGCCTGAAAAACAGCCTGAGAAACATTGGGGCACTTGAGACTTTGGCTTATATTTAGGTGAAAAGAATTAGAACTGCCATTTCTCTGTAGCAAGCTCAATAGTAAACATCTTTAGATTTTGTGGATCAAATGATTTCTCTTGTAACTACTCAATTTGGCTGCTGCAATGAGAAAATAGCCACAGATGATGCATAATGAATGAGCGTGGCTCTGCTCTGTTAAAAGTTCATTTATAAAAATAGGCAGATAATGAATAGTGATGTAGCAACCTTGTGATAAACCAAGACATTCACATTAGAAATGTTATCTCCTACCTGAACTTTATCACCAGAAGATTGTTATTTCCCAGAGTAGGCTGGGGGCAGGGAGGCACTATAATTTTCATTTTCCATTTCTTAGTTGTCAAAATCAGGCATCTAGATCCATGTTGCCTGAATTCACATGCTAACTTTGTGTCTTACTAACTGATAACTTGAATGATTTAAGATTTAATTAATCTCTCTTTACTTCATTTTAGCATCTTTAAAATGATCATATTTTAAAGCAGGAAACAGCTTTAAAAGGTGATGTGAAAATTAAATAAATGAACTTCTAGATTTTATAGAATACTGCCTAATGATCATTTTATTTGTACTTTGTAAGTAAAATATCTCTATTGGCTAGCACATAATAGACACTCAGTCAATGTTTATTTACTTTCAAAATGTTCCTGTTAAATATTTTCAAATAAAAATATTAAACCAAAGAGATATTCTCAGTGAAATTTTAGAAGAGAGTAGGATAGGTTCTTGGAAAGTACATTAAATTCTCTTAAATAATTACAGTATCTTTTATTGCACTGAAGTTAGTCTTGATTCTGAATCATGAACCAGCCACTCATTGCCGTTTATACTGGGGAATAAATAGCAATGCGAGGAAATGTATCCTCTTTTGAGGTCTGTGTTGCTTTCCCTGTTCTGCACCGAGATACAGGATTGGAAGGTAAGCCTGGAAACTTTTTGTTGTTGTTGTTCTTTAATGTAAACGTTAGATAAGAAAAGAGCTTAATCAAACTCTTTCACACTTTCTGTCCACTGAGCACTTCATAGAGTGAGGCTGCTTCCAAAGTAGAGGTATCTTTCTATCATATTTTATGATAAAAACAGGAATTGAAGGGAAAAAGATCCAAAATATTAAAAAAAAAACAAAGAAAAATGACTATGTCTCTACTCAGTGACATCTATGATTATTTTTTCTTCTTTTGCAAAAAGTCAACTGTCAAGACTCAAATACCTGTTTTGTACTCTGAAGTATAGAAAGTGGACTTATATGGATTTTGGAACTCTGATAGTTTCTTCTTTGATGGAAACATCTTGAAGTAATACATTAGGAATTCCAGAAGCCTGATCCTCCTAAAGGAGCGACCATCTGAAAATGATTCATTCAAACTCAAAGTCTTTCTTCAAGAATATTCAGTAATTATTTTTAAATATTGGACAAGGAAACAGGAAGTCAGAGTCCTCAAAAGTGTAAGAAGAAATTAAAATGGTTTAGGTATCCTGCCATCAAATGAGCATGGGAAACCCTACCCCTTAGGAAATATGAGATAATCATTTACAGTTGGTGCCTTCTTGGGATTTCAAACCTAGCGAAGTTTGTTACCACCTGGGCAGACTAAGAAAATAATTTACCTTTACATTCCAAAGTGATTTTGCTTTTACATACAATAAAGGAACTCATTTGTAGACCTTTTGTCTGCTGGTGAATTTCTGTCAATTATATCATACAATTGTCTTATAAAATTGTGTATTTTATATAATAAAAAGTAGAGACAAAGCAAAGTCACAATTGCCTGTTGAAGTCTTTAATTCTAGGTAGAGTAGTTAAGTTACATTTTTTAACTTTGACCACATGCATGCATGCCCTTACAAAGAAGCCCTTGCCTCCAACCAGTGCACAATCTAAATCTCAGCCTCCCACTTTCCTGAATCAGCAGAACCAACTCATAGGGGACCTTTTAACTATAAGAATCTTGCCTGGTGTTTGTGGCTTTCTCTCTTGTGTCTACCACATTTCTTCTTTAGGACCAAGATGTTCCTTGACACTTTCATGCTTCTACAAGGTCAGGTTCATGATTTCATTCAAACTTCAAGCAATTATCAGAAAATATATGCAAAATGACTGTGGAATTTCTTTGAATCTAAGTCCCCCATGTTATTATCATCAAATATCTTGGAAATTTTTCAGGAAGGCTTTTGTGTTATAGAAATGTTGCTCAACAGGGCTGCATTTATGAGGTAACTGACTTACTGAATGCATTTTATTTTAACCAAGTCATTAATATATTTTGATAAGAAGTAACCCTTGATCAAGAGTGAGCAATTCGTGAGATTATATTTCAGGTCCTCTTACTTTGCTGTGAATTTTTCATACTTTTTGGGGTGATATGTAACTTGCTTAGTATCAAAGAGATGTGTATTTGCTTTTTAAATTTTCCCTTAATTTTCTATATATTTTGTAAGAGGTATATTTAACTGTGTTAAAATCCTAGTTTCTATGTACACAGAAGTGTGAGATTTCTGTGTTTCCTCATTCATCTGTGGGCTTATCCAAAAACCTTCAAGGAGGCTCAGTTTAATCTGTCTCATACATGAGACTCCTCAGCTCTGATTTTCAAAGGTTGCTCTTTCTGTTGCTGACTTCCCAACTAAAAGGTAATTCAGTTTATAGTGCTGCTTCTGACAAATGAAAACATGAATTATTTGTTGAGTTTCATAAGCACAATAGTCCTAGAGAGTGTGATAAAACTCACAAATATACTATACTCAATACATTTTAAATCCTTAGGAATTAAAGCAGATTTTATGACTGTGTCGGATAAGAATTGTATCAAGATTCTTTCAGCCCTTTACAGTATTTTTAGGCTAAAATAAAAAGTGTATTGAAACATCAACACAAAATAAAATATTCACAATTTGAGATAGAAAATTGGCAATAGTATTAGGAGAACTAACAAGGGCATATTCTAATAATTAAAATAATTCCATTTCTGAAAATCAAATTTTAAATCACCCAAAAAATTAAAAACAAGGTTGGATATGAGATTAAAAAACTGTCTTCTAATAAAGATAATATGATGAGTATATTTTTAATTCTTTGGGGCTTCAAAAAATTTGGTTTAGTAGTGAATAAATATCAAAGTATAATAAAATCGAGAATCATGCCCCCAAAATGATATTTTTTCTGCGGTACAAAAGTAGAAAACAAACCTTAGAAGGTTTCATAGAAAAGATATGCAGTGGTTCTCATGACTTTCAGCAAGAACCTTGAAGGAGGGCTGGGGTTGCAGCTCAGTGGTGCAACTTTCAGTGCTTGCCTGCAATGCATGAGGCAATGAGTTCAATCCTCAGCACCACATAAATAAATAAAATAAAGGTATTGTGTCAACTACAACTAAAAACATTTTTTTAAAAAAAGAACCTTAGAGGAGTTTAATTCCAGGAGATAACTAGGACTTAATCTCCTCTGATGTCACTGAAGACTCAGTGGGGCTCATAACTTTGTTTTGTTATTATTACAAGAACATAATTATTAGTCAATAAATGCCTATTGAATTGAAATTCAAAAGAAAGGAAGAAAGGAAGAAAGAAATTGCAGGAGGGAGTCCTGCTTGCTGGTTTTGCCTTTTTTTTTACAGTAGAGGCTCATAATTTGATACCAGAATCTGAGGCAGTATTTTCTACCCTGTAAAAGGTGGAGAGCAAGCTGACAGCTTCTTGGAGCAACCAGCTTTTATAAAACAGGTAAATATTAGGGAAGGAAGGAGAAGCTGAAGCCTCACAACAGGATTTGTACTAAGGTGTTCAATATTTTAGTGAGTCTATGACGATAATTCTATGAATTGAGAGTATAAATTCTCACTCACATTAAAGAAGATACACGGCTGGGGTGAGGTGGCATTTGGCCACAGTGAAAAAGAGACAGAAACAGATGGAGAGAGAGCGCTCTCACATTTGAGGTAAATACACAACAAAATTGTGTCTAAAGAAAACAATTGAGTAAGACCCAATAATCATTCTTTTAATCTAAAATAAATGTAAATAACAGTGCTATTTAAAACAATTTAGATTTCTTCAAAATTAAAATGGAAAAATAACATATAAAATTGACATAAGGTAGAACGAATATAGCAGACATTAATCAAAAATATATTTATAGAAATGAAATGACTTGAAATGTTAATGGCAAAAATCATAATCACTGAATGTTTAGGAATGGTATCAGTATTTGGCATGAGTTCTAGAAATAACTCATAGAATTAGAAAACGTGTTTATTATTTTACACAGATTACATCACAGCACATGCTGGACTTGTAGTCTTTGAAAGCATGGTAACTGAAACTTTTCCAGAATTCAAGAAAAACTCACTGCAACTTCAATGAGAGTAATAAGAAAAATAGAAACAAATATACAGTTAGTCATTTTCTAGGGTTACAGGTGAATGCTTAAATAAAAAGAAATTATAAACAAATCAACAAAAGAAAGAAAAGTAGTTATGTTAAAAAGACCTTCGCTTTCCAGAGTGCCTACACACCAATTTTCAATTCCACCAGCAATGTACAGTGTGCCTTTCCCACACATCCACACCAACACTTATTATTACTTGTGTTCTTAGTAATAGCCATTCTAATTGGAGTAAGATGAAATCTTAGAGTTGTTTTAATTTGCATTTCTCTAATTACTAGAGATGTTGGACACTTTTTCATATATTTGTAAATCACCTGTATATCTTCTGTAAAGTGTCGGTTCAGTTCCTTGGCCCATTTATCAATTGGGTTCTTTGTATTTTTGGTGTAAAGTTTTGTAAGTTCTTCATAAATTTTGGAGATTAGTGCTCTATCTGAAGTGCATGTGGAAAACTGCTATTACAGTAATGCAGCCACGTCAATGTTTATGGCAGCTCAATTCACAGTACCTAGATTGTGGAACCAACTAGATGCCCTTCAAAGGAAGAATGGGTAAAGAAACTGTGGTATATATACATGCAATGGAATATTATTCAGTCATAAAGAAGAATAAAAGTATGGCATTTGCAGGTAAATGGATGGAAATAGAAAATATGCTAAGTGAAATAAGCCAATCCCCAAAAAACCAAAAGCTGAATATTTTCCCTGATAAGTGGATGATGATACATAATGGGGGTAGACAGGTGGTTGGTAAGAGAAGAATGAAGGAACTTTAGATTCTGTAGAGGGAAATGAGAGGGGGGAGGGGCATGGATATGAAAGATGATGGAATGAGACAGACATCATTGCCCTATGTACATGTATGATTACATGTATGGTGTGACCCTACATTGTGTACAACCTTAGAAATGAAAAGTTGTACCTCATTTGTGTACAGTGAATCAAAATGTATTCTTTAAAAATAAAAAAATGAAGTTAAAAAAAAAAAGATGTTTATAACTAAATCTAAGGGAATAGCCCTCCACCATGGGTGTTCACCTTGGTGTAAAATTTGCGAGATGACAGTCATGTTAGAATTCTATGGACAACCAAAGGAACAAACAAACTTCAGGATAAATCATATTTTCAGACACTCAAAATAAAGACAATTTAAAGCACAAATAATTATGCCCAATCAATACTAAAGAATGTTTTACAGTGAAATAAAATTAATCCTAAAAGGAAAAAGTGGGATTCAGGAAACAATGGTCATAAACATCAACACCGTACAATCAGGCAGGGCTGGGGTGATGAGGTGGGTAATTACAAGGTTCTAAGTTTACTCCATTAAAGGGAAGACGGAGTTCCAGATGACTATCCAGTCTGTGAGCTATTATATTTCTGTATGTTGAAAATTATGGACAATTATAAAGACACAGAATTCAATGTGGTTATCCAACTATCTGAGGATAGCAGATGTGACTAAGGAAAATCTTATCACAGAAATAGAAATGAAGACACAGGGCAAACAAAAATTCAACTAAAAACCATGGAAAAGAAACGGAATACCAGACTATGCTAACAGAAAGATAGACACAGTATCAGTAACCACAGCGCATCAAAAAGGATTGCACTCACCTCAGATTGATGTTTTTAAAGGCAATTTTTGCTATTTTTCTGATTTACACATAAAATAAAGCAACATTTAAGTGTTATACTGAAAATTTCTAAAAAACTAAGCCAAATGAAAGCTAATCAAAGTAAAAAACATTATTAGTATAGAATAAAGTATTTTTTTTCTATTGCTATTGTAGCAAATTGCTACCAATGCAGTATTTTAAAACAATGCAAATATATTTTCCTACAGTTCTGGGAGTCAGAAGTTCTGATTCCTTTTGAAGGTTCTGAAAGGAGACTTTTTTCCCAAATTTTTATACTTGTTAGTGAACTGAATTTCTTGGTTTGTGTCTCCTCTCCTTCTTCTACCTCCAAAGCCCCTGATCCACCCATAGGTGTCCAAATGTGCACGCATGCGCGCGCGCGCACCTACAACCTCTGCTTTTCATAACATTATCTTTTTTCTCTAACTCTAACTCCTTTTTTAATAAGAATTATTTTGCCTGGATAATTCAAGATAATATCCCCATCAGCATCAGACCTAATGATATTAGCAAAGGCAGCATTCACTGGTTCCAGGGATTGGAATGAGGCCATTCTTAATCCAAGTACAGATAGTAAATGAACAAGAATATTTATTACTTGAGGAAATACAGTACTTATACAAATAAGCCTGCAAATTCTATTCTATTTCAGTCAAAAGTTCCATAGAATTTTCAAGATATTTGACAATTGTTTGGAAGAGTGGATTTCAAAGAGAAGTAAAGGTAATGAGGGTTATTATTACTGGCTATGATGACATTCAACTTCAATAATTAGGAAAAAAGCAAAGAAAGTACAAATCATTGTAGACAAATTTGGATTATGTGTGGAAAACACAAACTATTTATCCTATGCTATGAAAATAAACTCCAGATAAATGAGACACCATATGAAAACACCAGATGGAAATGTATCAGGATGTCTTACAATTTCCATATTTAAAGGATTTTTCTTTTGTAGCAGGTAAAAAATAAGAGAAAGGAAGAAATGTTAAAGGAAAAGAAGGTGACATTTGACTGAGCAGAATTTAAAACTTCTAAGACTGATCAAACAATGTGAAAAAATTAACTTCTGTCTGTGACAAGGTATTTTTTACTTATAAAACAGTGCTAGTACCATCATAATATAGGGATACATGCATCCTCATGTTTATAGTAGCACAATTCACAATTGTCAAACTATGGAATCAGCCTAGGTTTCCATCGATGAATGAATGGATAAAGAAAATGTGGCATACATAAACATTGAAGTTTTAGTCAGCCAAAAGGAAGAATGGAGCTATTTCCTTTGCAGAAAAATGTATGGAACTTGAGACCATTAAGTGAAACAAACTAAACTCAGAAAGTCTGAGTCATATGCTTTCATGGAGAACAGTGACAGATTATGGTCTCTGACTGCCTCAGGCTGTGGCTGCACTTGTGCTGGGAACTTTCTGTGAAAAGTTGCAGATGAAGATTGCCCTGTTGCTATACTGAAGCCCTGACCTGGGAAACTCTGTGAAAAGGCACAAAACTATACCAGTCTTGACCCTGAGCTCACACAGCATCTGCCAGCTCCCAGAATAAAGAATTCTGGACATAATGAGATAACCATAAAGTCTTAAAAATGCCATGACCTTCCAACTTTGTAGAAACTTTTGCCTTTGCAGAAACTTTCCCACAAATAACCTTTTGATGTTAAAACTTATATAATAAACGTGTAGTACTAGCTCTGAGTCACTTTTTCCATCAGAAGTTGGAACCACCTGGTTCCAACTTTCTCTGTGTAAGTGTTTGTTTGTCTTTTTCAATCCCCATCATTCCTCACTGGTTTCTAAGGTTTGGCCATGCAAGTCTCAGTAGTTGGCACCCCAACAGGAGCCAGACACAGGGGAACTTCAAGGATTAAATGAGGGGACATTCCTGAGGACACACATCAGAGAAAGAAAGGTAAGGAGCACAAATTTATACCTGGATGCAAGCCATGGGACATGCAGGTTCCAAAGAGAGGAACCTTTTTGTACTAATGCTTACTGTAGTGATTAAAGTTAGTTGAAGGAAGAAAAAAATAGTTAAAATGCTCTGTAAATGCTCTTTGCATGAGGTTGTGCCTTTTGAGCTCAAAATAGCAGCTTTCCTTATTTCTTAGCTTCTGCCAGATCATTCTCTCTCTCTTTCTTAAGCTTACATTTAAAATGTAAGTTGCAGATGCAATTATTTAAAACTAGTTTGAGACCAAAGGTAAAAATAGTGTCACTTTTAAATTCAAACTGCTGTGGGACTGAAATGTCTGGCTATCTTTTCGACTTTCCCACTCTACCACTCTTCTTTCTTAACAATTTCATCCCTAAACACTATAGCACAGGGAGAAAAAAATAAATGATCTCATATATAAAATATTCTTTTCCTTGAGAATCTTTTACCTGGGGATTTCAGGACTCTCACATTCTTTAAATATCTGGATTGACTCTTATCTGACCCCAAATTGCACTCTGATCTGATAAAGATGCTTCTTTACTAGAATAATTAACAGTCACGTCATATTTTTTTTTCTTTTTTAGAAGTCCAGTTTTTAAAGTTCTGTATGTTTGAGCTCATGGTTTGGTGGTGAACTCACATTTGATATTGCATGCCTAAATTAATATATTTTTCTGATCAGGTTTATTTTATCTAATTATAGAGGTTTTTACACTCTTTGTTCAGAGGCCAATATTTCAAGGGTTAGCTCTCAAATACATTGGACAATTTCTTTTTACAAAATCCTAAAAGGGACATAGATATAGAGATAGTGTGAAAGTTCTTGAGGATAAGCGTCCACCTGACCTTTGACTTTGACTGTCGGATTTTGCACCTAGCAATTTTAACCTTACAGGCATGACCTATATTTAAGTCATAATATAAAAGTCTGATAGACTCTAAATGTCTGTAACATTGCCTCCTACCTGTGGACATCTACCTGTAGAAAGCTACAAGATCTTTGTTCCCTGTCAGTTTTATGTATGTGTGTACACTTGTGTATTGTATTGTTGTATTTACATATGTGCTTGTGTCTATATATCAGGTACTTGTACCAAAATTGACATATAGGTAAATGAGCACTTATAAATTAAAATTGAAGTAAGAAATGGATCCAACTACCTTTTAGTTCACCTGACATAAAAAAAAATTCAATTTAAATTAAGTAAATAGATGAGACTAAAGATGTCTTTAAAATTATTAGCTCACAAGTTTTTCTAGGTTGTCAGTTAATAAAGTGTTGGTTTTTGTAAAATGTCAAAAAGGAATATTCATTGCTTCTAGGATTTTTCGTCAAGAGCAAAGAGATGGCTAATTCTGTTAATTACACTTGTCTGATATCCTGGATTTTATAATTAAAAATGAGTAAATTAGCTTTAACATAAATGGGATTTCATAAATGTGTTTGTTAAAGGAGACATCTGATTAATTTACAAGGTTAAAATGCTACAACATCGACTGCTAAATATACAATCAAGTACCCTTGATGTAAATTACATAAGGTAATATATTAAAGCATTATGTGCATTTTCATAAATGGGTAAATAAGAAAAGGTTCGAGATTGTTTGTGTGTCTTCACTAAAACACGCTTACTAAGAGTTAAGATTCTACCAAGTGTAATTTATATGCAAAGTATAAGTTTTCAATTAAAGCACCATTAAAAATGAAAATATTCCTTTTTATTAAATAGAACAATTTGCCTAAACTCAGAAATTTCATAAAAAGTAGTTTCAGAATGTAAATTTAAAATGAGGTCATTGGCTAAGAAAGAGATAAAGAAGGTTCTAGGTATGAAAATATATTTTAGTATGAAAAGTAGAAGGAAAAAGAAAATGTGTCTGTATGATAAAGTATCTCTTTTGTGTGGTAAAGTAAAGGTTGTAGAAAGTGTAAATAAGTTGCAGAAGGTTTGTGGAGGGTTAATTTCAAAAATGTTTTTGTGTAACTAAATTGATTATATGTAATTAACACAATAAGTTAAAGTAATTCAAGGCTTTTTTTAAGGTCAAATATTAATGTATTGCTGTAAACCACAGTTTAATCTTCTATGTGTCAGAATAAAAGAATTTCTTGAAACATTAATCTGCTTTTATCTATCAAGATACTTTCTTGTGTCTGTTAAGTTTTATTATTTAGAGAAACAGGTCTTAAAGTAATTAGGGTTCCACTCAGGTTAAACACCACCTATTATACTCACTACAAATTCTAATTTTTTTTGTAAAAGCAAAATTTGGTTAATATAAGAACATCAGTGTAATTATGGTGCTGGTATTCAATTCTCTATATATTAAATGTTTTCAAATCTTCCAAGTATACAAGTCTTTAAAGTATAAGGTTTAGAAGAACATTTTCAGCACGCTGTCATTCTTCAAACTAAAGCTTGAAGTCATATTTGAGATTATAAAAATTCTGTTTCATGGTTCATAGCTATTATACAAACTCATTATGTGTTTTTTTTAATTTAATTTTTTGATTCATTGAACACAAATGGAGTACAGCAATTGTTTTTCTAGTTGTACACAAACTAGAGTCACCCCATCTGTGCATTCATACATGTACACAGGGCAATGATGTCTATCACACATACTGTTATTATTCTTACCCTCCAACCTCAACCCCACCCCTCCCTTCCCTCTATGCTCTCTATCCTTTCTCCATTCTTGCCATCATTCCACCCCACATTATGCATCATCATTCACTTATCAGAGAGACCATTCAGCCTTTGGATTTTTGGGATTGGCTAATCTCACTTAGCATAATAGTCTCCAACATCGTCCATTTACCTACAAATGCCATAATTTTATTCTTCTTTATGGCTGAGTAATATTCCATTGTGTATATATACCACAGTTTCTTTAGCCATTCATCTATTGAAGGACATCTAGGTTGGTTCCAAACTCTAGCTATTGTGAATTGAGCAGCTATGAACATTGATGTGGCTGCATCACTGTAGTAATCTGATTTTAAGTCCTTTGGGTAAAGGCCAAGGAGTGGGATAGCTGGGTCAAATGGTGGATCCATTCCAAGTTTTCTAAGGACCCTTCACACTGCTTTCCAGAGTGGCTGCGCCAACTTGCACTCCCACCAGCAATGTATGAGTGTACCCTTTTCCCCACATCCTCGCCAACACCTGTTGTTGCCTGTATTCTTAACAAATGGTGCTCGGAAAATTGGAAATCCATATGCAGCAAAATGAAACTAAATCCATATCTCTCACCCTGTACAAAACTCAACTCAAAATGGACCAAGGACCTAGAAATTAGACCAGAGACCCTACACCTAACAGAAGAGAAAATAGGTCCAAATCTTCATCACGTTGGCCTAGCACCAGATTTCCTTAACATGACTCCCAAAGCGCAAGAAATAAAAGCAGGAATCAATGATTGGGATAGAGTCAAACTAAAAAGCTTTTTCTCGGCAAAGGAAACAATCAGCAATGTGAAGAGAGAGACTTCAGAGTGGGAGAAAATCTTTGCCACACACACTTCAGATAGAGCACTAATCTCCAGAATCTACCAAGTACTCAAAAATCTTTACACCAAGAACACTAATAACCCACTCAATAAATGGGCCAAGGAAATGAACAGACACTTTACAGAGGAAGATCTACAAGCAATCAACAGATTTATGAAAAAATGTTCAACATCCCTCGTTATAAGAGAAATGCAAATCAAAACCACCTTAAGATTTCCTCTTATCCCAACTAGAATGTCTTTTATTAAGAATACAGGCAACTCAATATGTGTTTACTCTTGTTAATTTCACTTTGTATTTTCCTTCTAAAGTTTATAACTATTGTCATTAGTGCCTTACAAAAGTACAACTTTTTAGCTTACAATCTCCTAGTGAAAAAAAATGCTGGGTTTTATTTTCATCATCATATTCATTTTCTTTATTAATCTCATTCCAATATTCTTGTCTTCTTGTTTCTTTAGAGAAGCACCCACCTCCCAGATAACTTTAAAACCTGTTCTCTCTAAACCAGGCTTTTACCATAGACCCCTTAACTGACCCAAAATATGTCTAAAAGGGAAACCCAAACTGCTTGCCTTACATTGCCCCCTCTCAGCCTGAAGCAGCCATTACTCATTTCCCCTTATAGTAGTAGGGGTTCCCTAACTCAGAGGGGAGAATGAGAGCAGGACAAAGTACTGGTAGCTGATTATACTAATTTTAAAAAAGGAAGAAATTGGGTAGATAGCACTCCCCATCATCAATACTTTGATATAAAATACTTCACGAATCCTCTGAGATCAGGAGGCTATTGATAATAAATTTAAAGCTAAGTTGAATACCTTCAAGGCTATTGTAGTGGGCTTGGGCGACCAGATGCAAAGTTTCAAGGTCAGGTAACAATTATGATGTCATGTCATTTATCAGTTTATGTAATACCTGTTCCATACAACAGATCTGAATGTGTTTGGGAAAAGATAATGATACATCTATTAGAAATTTGGAATCATAACAATGTTTATATCTTTTTCAACTGCACCATTACATCCAAGTTATGCAGAAAAGTAAGATTCCCATGTTTTCTCTTGCCAGTTTTGCAGAAAATCTGTTAGATGATGTGAATGGTTTCAGTCCTTAAAATATGCTAACACATATTGCATGTTATCTCTTAGGACCTATTTCTTTCCTCTTAATTCTGTGTTGTTTTCTCACAGTCAGCTGCAAATTTGTCTGATACAAGTTCCAGAATTTCAGAATAGACATGCATCAGTTACATTTAAAAAAAAAAAAAAGGATGGGTGGCTTGGATCCTGGTTTATGCCTGCCTTGTGGCTGTGGCTGCACTTGCTCTGGGAGCTTTCTGTGCAAAGGTGCAGGTCGAGAGTGCCCAGTTGCTATGATGACACCTTGCCTGAGGAAGTCCTATGCAAAGGCACTGAACTGTATCAGTCTTGACCCTGAGCTCAGACACTAGCTTCTGGGATAAAAGATTCTGGACATAATAAGATAACCACAATATTTTGAAAGTACCACAACTCCCAGGCTGTCTGCTTTACAGAAACTTTCCCACAAACAACCTTTTTATGATAAAATCTATTTTTTGGAGGTGAGTGATTCTGGGGATTGAACTCAGGGGTATTCGACCACTGAGCCACATGCCCAGCCCTGTTTTGTATTTTATTTAGAGGCAGGGTCTCACTGAGTTGCTTAGCACCTCAGCTTTGCTAAGGCTGGCACTGAACTCGTGATCCATCTGCTTAAGTCTCTCTTAGCCTCTGTCATTACAGGCATATGCCACGGTGCTGGACTGATAAATCCTATATAATAAAGTTCTGTACCAGCTCTAGGTCACTGTTCTTCCATCAGAGGACGGTGTTCCACCTGCTACTAGCTTTCTCTCTATGAGTGTTTTTATCTTTCTTAATCCTGCATTACCCCTCGCTGGTTTCTTGGGTTTGGCTGTGTAGGTTGTGGCTGGTTTGCTGTCATGTGTGGAACCTAGAGAGGAAAATGGAAAAAAAAAAAAAAATGGAGGAAAGGATCTTCATGAAAATTGAAGGGAGATCAGTAGAGTAGGGGAAAGGAATCAGGTAGAGAGAGGAGAGGGAGGGAAAGGGAAGTTAATGGAGGATGTTATTGGACAAATTATATTGCTGTATCATGTGCATATACAAATATGTAGCAACAGATGCCACCATGATATATAATTACACTGCACAATAAATTAAAAAAGAAAAATAAGAACCACCCCAGCCCTAAAAGACAAAGCATCATATAATAGTTCTATTGATATATTTATATTATGCATAAATGTATAAGTAATATGTCATGGATTCACAAATCAATTAAAGATGCAATGAAAGGTATTAAAATTTCAATTTATCTGAGATCTTGAGGAAAATTGAATACTCAACCATAATTAGTAGTGATAGAAAATACAACATCAACTTAATGTTATCTAGTAAATATAAAAAATACTTCTGATAAATTTTTTATACCTCTCCCTCCCTCTCTCTTTTTCTCATATGTCTGAGTATATTTCAGATTCAGTACTTAACAAAATTGAATCTATGTTGAATCCTACTCAGTCTGATTCTGAGCTCATACTCTTAATTCCTTTACAATATTGTCTGCAGAGAATTAGAGAATAACTATGATTAGGAAATGAATGAGAAGTAAACAGGGAAATGTTAATGGTAATTGTTGTCAGATTGCATCTGTAGATCAGTTTTTTTCTTTTTCTCAAACTATTCTATAATAAAATGATATTCTTTCTCAATGATGAAACATTGGCATTACATAGCTATGTTTGCATCAACTTCAGAAATATCATTTATAGTATATGTCATTAGAGGGAAACTAGATTAATAAGAAAGTCTTATTTTTAAGCAGGATGAAAAATTTACATGAATTTGTGATTTGCAATAAATTTTATTAATACTTATTAAAATAAATTAATAACTAAGAAATCTTGATGACACTTTTTTGATACCACAGCATATATATGTGTGTGTATATATATACATATATATATATATAAAGTAACTAAAACTTTTCTTCCTACCTAATCTTCTATCACAAACAGATATTTGAAATCATATTAAACAAGTGTGACTCTTAAATAGAGAACAAAATAGGACTCTCCAAATTTTAAAAATGATTTTTAAATTTTCCTAAAACTATTTTAGTATTTTTACATAATCTAGTAACATAAAACATTATTTAAATAAACTTCAAGAAATGTGTTACCAAGCGCTGCCACTGAATTATTTTTATGTTTAAATATTAATTTATTTGGCATGTTTCATCTACACAATGTGTAAGTGTGTAGAAAATTACTTTTTTAGAAAGAGGTAGCAATGTCTAGGAAGTCAATGTTAGAGTATTCATTTTACTGTTTTGTTTAATTTGCCAAGTAAAATAGTATTTCATTCATAAGACTGACTTTAATAACTTCCATTGATATGTTAGCTGTGTTCATAATCTTACTTTGTGAAAATATTTAATCCTATATTTTTAAAATCTGAACGTAGAAGATATCTAGTTATCATTCTCATGGTTTATTACCATGAAAAATTGTTTTGTTATTTTGATAGTCTTTCAATAAGTTGAATTTTGAC
>JAJEJO010002647.1:212222-225938 GCA_020662805.1 Glaucomys volans
ATATGAGAAACCCTTCAACAGACTAATGCTTAAGTATGGGATGACTACACCTAGCCTATATTTTTTATTGATTCATGTATGTATATATGATCTAAAGGTGAGGTGTATTATTCATATATATCACATATAAAGTGCACATATATACATTTTTGCATGTAACATGGTTTGCTTATCTTTTTACAGTGGAAAAGGATATTCATTTATTTATTTTTATTTGTTGTTTTTAGATATACATGATCGTATGGTGTATTATGACATATTTTATAAACATGGGGTGCAATCCATTGCAATTTTGATCCCATTCCTGTGGTTGAACATGATGTAGAGTTATACCAATCATGTCTTCATATATTAATATAAGAAAGTTATGTCTGATTCTTTCTACTGTCTTTACTATTCCCATCCACCCTTCCTTCCCTCGAATCCCCTTGTTTAATCAAATGAACTTCTATACTTTCCCTCCTTACCCTCCCTTATTCTAGGTTAGCATCCACATATCAGAGAGAATATTTGACCATTGGTGTTATGGGACTGACTTATCTCATTTAGCACGATAGTCTCCACTTACATCCATTTATCAGCAAATGCCATATTTTCATTCTTCTTTATAGCTAAGTAATATTCTATTGTGTATGAATACATTTTATTCAGTCATTCATCTGTTGAAGGGCACCTAGGTTGTTTCCAAAGCTTGGCTATGGTGAATTGGGCTGCTGCAAACATTGGTGTGACTGTATCATTATAGTATGCGGATTTCAACTCCTTTGGGTATAAGCTGAGAAGTGAGATAACATCATCAAATGGTGGTTCCATTCCAAGTTTTCTGAGGAATCGCCATACTGCTTTCCAGGGTGGTTTCCCCAGTTGCCCCAGTTTCAGTCCACATGTATGAGTGAGCCTCTTCCCCCACATCCTCGCCAACACTATTGTTGCTTGTACTCTTGCTAATTGCCATTATAACAGGAGTGAGATGGAATCTCAGTGTAGTTTTAATTTGCATTTCTGTAATTGCTAGATATGCTGAATATTTTTCATATATTTGTTGACCATTCATATTATTTCTTCTGTTCAATTCATATTATTTCTTCTGTGTCTGTTCAGTTCCTTTGCCCATTCATTGATTGGATTATTTGTTTTTTTATTGTTGAGTTTTTGAGTTCTTTGTATATTCTGGAGATTAATGTTCTATTGGAAGTGCAGGTGGTAAAGATTTTCTCCCACTCTGTAGGCTGTCTGTTCATGATCTTGATTGTTTCCTTTGCTGAGAAGAAGCTTTTTAGTTTGAATCCATCCCATTTATTGATTCTTGATTTTCCTTCTTGGGTTTTAGGAGTCTTAATGAGGAAATCTTTTCCTGAACTGATGTGATGGAGAGTTGGGGCTATTTTTCTTCTAGTATATGCAGGGTCTCTGGTCTAATGCCAAGGTCTTTGATACAATTTCAGTTGAATTTTGTGCTGGGTGAAAATAGAAGTTTAATTTCAATGTACCACTTATGGATTTCTAGTTTTCTCAGCACCATTTGTTGAAGAGGCTATCTTTTCCCCAATGTATGTTTATGGCACCTTTGTCCATTATGAGATAACTGTATTTATGTGGTATGTCTCTGTTTCTTCTATTTCCTTCCATTGGTCTTTGATTTTATTTTTGTGCCAATATCAGGCCATTTTTGTTACTATAGCTCTGGAGTATAATTAAGGTGTGGTATTTTGATGCTTCCTGCTTCACTTTTCTTACTGAGGATTGTTTTGGCTATTGAGTCTCTTATTTTTCCAGATGAATATTATGCAGCATTTTCTATTTCTATGAAGAATATCATTGGAATTTTAATGTGAATTTCATTAAATCTGTACAGTGCTTTTGGAAGTATGGCCATTTGGACAATATTACTTCTGCCTATCAAAGAAAATGGGAGTTCTTTCTATTTTCTAAGGTCTACTTCAATTTCTTTCTTTAGGGTTGTTTAGTTTTCATCATAGAGGTCTTCCCTGTCTTCTTAATTTGATTCCCAAGTATTTTTTTAACTATTACGAATGACATAGTTTTCCTGATTTCTCTTCCAGCTGATTCATCATTGGTGTATAGAAATGCAATTAACATGTGGGTGCTAATTATAGATTGTAATACTTTGCTGAATTTGTTCAAGAAGTTCAACCAGCTTTCTGGTGGAGTTTTTTGGGTATTCTAACATTAATCATGTCATCGACAAATAGGGGTAGTTTGAGCTCTTCTTTTCCTAATCATATAGCTTTGACTTCTTTCATTTGTCTAATTAGTCTGGCTACGGTTTCCATGACTAGGTTGAATAGAAGTGGTGGAAGAGGGCATCCTTGACTTGTTCCAATTTTTGGAGGGAATGCTTCCATTTTACAGGGAATAAAAATCATATCTCAATAATAAGTTGAATGTAAATGGAATAAATGCATCAGTCAAAAGACACAGGCTGGCAGATTGGATTGAAAAATAAGACCCAACAATATGCTGTCTCTAGGAGACTCACCTCATAAGCAAAGACATCCACAGATTGAAGGTAAAAGGATGGGGAAAATATCAGTCACATGCATCTTGTAAGCAAGCAGAAGTTTCTATCCTCAAATTAGATAAAGGGGACTTCCATCCAAAGTTAATCAGAAGGGATCAAGGTCATTCCATACTGCTTAAGGGAATGATACATCAATAAGAAGCAACAATTGCAAGTATTTATGCCCCAAATAGTGCAGCACCTATGTACATCAAGAAAACCCTTCTCCATATCAAGAATCAAATAGATCACAACACAATAATACTGTGTGACTTTAATATGCCTCTCTCGTCATTAGATAGATCTTCCAAAAATATACTAAGTGAAGAAGATATAGCACTAAAGAATACAATTAATAATCTAGACTTAACAGACATGTATAGAATATTTCATCCATTAAGGACTGAACACACTTTCTTCTCTAAAATAGACCCATATATTAGGCCACAAAGCAACTCTTAGAAAGTACAGAAAAATAGGGATAACACCTTGCATTCTATGAGATCATAATGGAATTAAATTACAAATCAATGATAAAACAAAAAATAGAAGCTATTACAATAACTGGAGAATAAATAATGCAATATTGAATGGTCAATGGATATTAGAAGAAATCAGGAATGAAATAAAAAAATTCTTAGAGATAAATGAGAATTGTGAGACAACTTAACTAAATCTCTGGAACACTATGAAGGCAGTTCTAAGAGAGAAGTTCATTGCACCAAGTACATTCTTTAAAAGAACACACAGTCACTAAATAAATAACCTAACATTACATCTGAATTCCTAGAAAGAGAAGAATAAATCAACACTAAAAGCAGTAGAAGACAGGAAGTATTAAAATCAGAGCCGAAATCAATGAAATTGAAACAAAAAATATCAAAAATAGATGAAACAAAAAGTTGGTTCTTTGAAAAACTAAACAAAATTGATAAACCCTTAACCAAGTTAATGAGGAAAAAAAAGAGAGAAAACTCAAATCACCAAAACTTGTGATGAAAAAGGAAATATCACCACAAACAGTATTGAAATACAGATGATAATTAGAAACTACTTTGAAAATCTATATTCCAGTAAGACAGAGAATCATGATGACGTTGGCAAATTTCTGGGGACACATGACCACTCAGATTGAACCAGGAAGACATAAAAAATTTAAAAAGATCAATTTCAAGCAAATGAAATTGGAGATGCTATGAAAAACCTACCAACAAAGAAAAGCTTAGGATTCTCAGACAAGTTCTACCAGACCTTCAAAGAAGAATTCACACCAATACTCCTGAAATTATTCCATGAAATAGAAAAGGAGGGAACACTTTCAAACTTATTCTATGAGTTAATATTGTTCTGATACCAAAACCAAAGAAACATCAAGGAAATAAAACTTCAGACGAATATCCCTCATGAACATAGTTGCAAAATTTTTTAATAAAATCCTGGCAAACTGCACACAAAAACATATTAGAAAGATAATGCACCACAATCAAATGGGGTTCCTTCCAGGAATGCAAGTTTGGTTTGACATACAGAAATTAATAAATGTAATTCATTACTACAAAAGAAATAAAAACAAAAACCCCATGATTACCAAATAGATGCAGCAAAAAGCATTTGACCAAAATTAGCATCCATTCACTTTCAAACCACTAGAAAAATTAGGGATAGTAGGAGCACACCTCAACATTGTAAAAGCTATCTTTGCTAAACCCAAGGCCAGCACCTTTCTAAATGTAGTTTCTTCATATCTTCAAACAACGTCGCTAGAATGCTTCTTTGAATTGAGTTGAATCTTTTGATCAAATTAAGGAGATTTAACAGTTTAAAAATATTGAGTTCTCTAATCCATCAACACAGAATATGTTCCTTTCTAGTAGGATTTTTGCTTTTTGTTTTTTGGGGTTTTGTGGCCATGTCTAAAGTTTTACACACACACACACACACACACACACACAAACTTGCATGTATTTGTTCCATTTACACTTTAGGATTTCATGTTTTTTGGTGGTCATTAGAAATTGTATTTTTTTTAATTTGAAGTCTCAGTTGTTCATTGGTAGCATCTAGGGAAGTGACTGAATTTTGTACATTAATCATGTATCCTCTCACATTTTGTATTTGTTTATTAGCTCCAGGAAACATTCATACATTCTTAGTGTTTTCTATGTACACAGTTCTGTCCCCTGTGAATAACAGTGCATACTTCTTTCTTTTCAATTTGTGTGCTTCCCATCTTTTTTACTCATGTCTTACTGAAACTTTCAGAACACCCAGTGCAGTATTAAAGGAAAGATGCTCTGAATTCTATTTCCAGTTACTGCAGGAAATCACTTTCTCACTGTAAAGAATGGTATCTGATGTCAGATTATATTATTTTGCATATTTTTATTTACAGATTTAATTCACAAAAATTTTAAGTGATTTTCTCTTGTCTACAGAGATACTGGTTTAATTTTTTTTTTCTCATAGTATCTTTATCTGGTTTTGGTATTAAGGATCATAGACCGTATAGAATGAATTGAGACATAATTTCTTCATTTATAATTTTAGAAGAGATTGCAAAGAACTGGTAAAACTGCTGTTGAAAATGATTGGTATCTGCCATTTATTTCTGAAAAATTCTTGGTCATTTTCACTTCAAATATTCCTTATGCCTTTCTCTCTGTTTTTACTTCTTACATATTGTGATATTGCCCATTAATTCTCGAATCTTCCTTTTTTAAATTTTTGTTTGCCTTTCATTCTTGGAATATATTATTTACATTTCTTTGAAATCATTGATTCTTTTCTACGTCTTAATAGAGGCATTCTTTGTTTCTGTTTCTGCTATATTTTAGCCTTTTTTTTTCTATTTTTTTTTCTTTTTTTCTTTTTTTTTAGTACCAGTGATTGAACTCAGGGGCTCTCAACCACTGAGCCACATTCCCAGCCCTATTTTGTATTTTAGAGTATCACTGTGTTGCTTAGCACCTCGCAGTTGCTGAGGTTGGCTTTGAACTTTCCATCCTCCTGTCTCAGCCTCCTGAGTCGCTGGGATTACAGGCATGTGCTGCTGCTCCTAGCTTGCTATTTCCTTTTGATTCTTTCTTAGAGTTTCCATCTCCCTGGTTACATCACCTATCTGTACTTGCTTCATGTCTACTGTTCACGGGACACCTTAATATCTTACTCATAGGTATCTCAGCTCCTCTGGCTGATGATTCCCAAAACTGTTTTATCTGAATCTGGTTCTTATGCTGACTTTTTTCTTCAGATTACTTTCTTTCCTGCCCTTTTTCATGCCTTGACATTCTTTTTAATCCTAAAATCTTTCATGGAACAATAGGAAATGAGGTAAATGGGCATTAATATGATGATGTGAATTGATCCAGCTATGATTTTTTTTTTCCATTTTCATGGTTATTGAAGGTAAAGATACAGCACTTTAAATTCTTCTCATGACCATTTTTTTTTTTTTATCTCTTCTCTACTTTGGGAATCCAATGTATAAATCTCCTCTGAGACAGGTTGTTTCTTTCATCATTTTTCATTTATAACCTACTAAAATTGCCACTTAATAGTTTATGGGTATAGCAGCTTCTGTTCTAGATAAGCAGATCTCAGTTAGTCTATCACTCTGGGTAAGCACATCTCCCCAGATTTCAGAGTAGTGTTCTGATGATGACCTCTGTTCTACATGGATCTAACAAAAGAATCAGCCAATTATTGTTTTGTCTAGGTTTTATTGTTGGATGAACTGGAGTAATGACGTTCAACCTTATGTCATTTCTGAGGCTTCAAATCATAAATTTGCTTTTAACATCATTTACACATTATAATGGACACCCTAGTTTTCTCCAATTCCTGAACAATTTTGGATTTCTCCTGTACAAAAGATTTTTTCTTGTTTTATCTCATTTATCACTCATTTCTCATTCTTTTGTTGTCAGCTCAATTTGCCAGCTTGGTTTCTACTTATATACTTACTTTGCATCTAAACAATAACAACAAACAAATTGAGCTGACAACGTAGCTCAGTGGAAAAGCCCTTACGTAGCATGGGAGAGTGTCTGGGCTTGATCTGCAAGAACACACACACACACACACACACACACACACACACAATTACTGATGTTCCTATTATCTTTTTCTCTTGGTCCTTATGAATTTATGTCTTTTTTCCCTTTTTCATTATCAGTTTAGTGAAGTTTCAAAAATCTTACACAACATTGTCGCCTCTTTCACATTTTTTTTTCCTCTTTCACATTTTATGAACTCATATTTTCCTCATATTTTTATTTGTTCAAAATACATTTACTGAGCACATACTATATATAAAGTACAGTGGTAAGTTTGGTTATAAATAGCAATAAAATTTATTTGTTGACTTTATAGTTTTCATCTATTTGTAAATACAATGCATAGAAAAGGTATAAATATTTTAGATGTGTATTAAGCACATAATGCCTATAATGAACTTCATACATAAAACTTAATTTTTCTTCTTATTTGTATATTGTTGTTGTACTTCTTTCCTTATCCTTGTGCAAAATTGTAATATGTCTGTAAATTTTTAAGCAGACAATTAATTTCCTAGATTTCATAGGTTTTAAACATACTGTTAGCTGTGTTTTCACTGACGATGGGGACTTATCTGATAACTAGAACTATTCTTGCAAATTATATCCATTAAGACATTCCAAAATAGGAGTGTATAATTTGAATTAAAAACTTCCAAGACCCTTTAGGGTCTGTCTCAGTTGTAGAAAGCTGTCATACCCTTCAAGGGCAGCCTCATCTGATTATTGAGTAAGACTGAGTTTATAGCCCTCGATCTTGGCCAGATACATGGCAGTTCTTATGGAGAACAGTTGCCCAGAATTCCCTGTGGGATTGATCAAGACTTTGTTGGACCTGAATTAAAGTTTGACTTCCCTTTGCCTAGTCATGCTTCCTCCATTTCTTCTCAATTACATTGTTCCCCTAGCAGATATCTTATAACCCAAACTGAGCATCTCAACATATTCTATGAAGCCAACATAGAATAATCAACTAATGATGGAATATTTTCCAAATATTTGTTTTCATAATATTTTCTTTTTAGCATAAGTTGTTCTTGGGAAACAGTTACTTTCTCATTTGTTGTTGACAATGTGATCTCAAAGGAAAAATTAATACAAAGGCTAACATTAAAATTATTTGTGCAATAGAAAAAGGGTCAATTCTGTCATCTTTTATTTATTTGTTTTGTGTTGTAAATAATGTCATTAAATCACAGTCTCTCAACTAAAAACTTCAGTTTTTCCAGTGTTTATTTAGCTGCTAAACATCAGCTTACATAGAAAGGATTCAAATTTGACTAATTTGGACATATATGCTCATACAGTTTGGATCTTAAGTGTGCCTTGGAGGTCCAGGTGTTGAAGGCCTGTTCTCCAGCTTGGCACCATTGGGAGATGATGGAGCCCTTAGGAGGCGGAGTGCAATCGGAGGTCTTTAGGTTATTGGGGGTTTGCCTTTGAAGGGCATAATGGAAATGGGTCTCTCTGTCTCTGTCTCTGTCTCTTTCTCCCTTTCCCTCTCCTTCCCAGTCAGGAGGTGAATGGTTTTGTCCTGCTTCCACCCCTCTGCCATGATGTGCCACCAGAGGCTAAAAGCAACAGATCCAATCTTCATACACTGATACCTCTAAAATTGTGAGAAAAAATTAACCTTTTATCTTTATAAATTAATTATCTCAGTCATTTGTTACAGTAACAAACACATACACTACACAATTGAAGGAAAGCATTGTGCTTCACTGTACTTATAGGTTCTCACTGCCCCAAAATACATAATAATATTTTTTTGTTTTTGTTTTATTTTTAGATTATACCAGGGAGTGAATCTAGGGGCACTTAAACACTGAACCACATCCCCAACCCATTTGTATTTATTTATTTTTATTTTGAGACATGGTCTTGCTAAGTCATAAAGTACATGTTTTACACAGCCTTTTCAGTGTCATGTCTAAAAGACATGATAAGAGTAATTTTAAGGAGGAAAAGTTTAATGGGGGCTCACAGTTCCTTAGTTCTCAGTTCATAGATGACCGACTCTATTCCTCAGGACTTGAGATGAGGCAGAGTGTCATAGCAGAGGAAAGCAGCTGGGGAAATGGTATCAGGAAAAAGAGAGAGAAAGAGAGATCCACTCTCCAAGGACAAATACTTAACCCAAAGGCACACCCGCAGTGACCCACTTCTTCCAGCCACACACTGCTTGCCTGAAGTTACCACCCAGGTAATCTCTATGAGGGGATGAATGCTCTAAGTTAAGCTCTCATAACCCAATCATTTCACTCTGAGCTTCCTTGCATTGAGTTTTGAGGGACACCTCATATATAGACCATAATAGCACAGCATTGGAAATATGACCTGGATTAGAGTTTATAGGAGGACATTATTGTCAATGTGTTCCCTGGATTCCTTCTTTTTCTATTAAAACATGGGCTAATAAAAGTTCTAACATTTCTTCCCACACCATATTTACTAATTGGGGCATCCACATATCTGATGCATTCCCTATTTCCTGCAATGTATTCATTTCCAAATGGACTCCACTACTTAATGTCCCTTCAACAAGGAAACTGTATGTGTCTTGTTCCCAGCTATTTTCAGTTCTCTGCATAGTAACTGACACAAAATATACAGATATGCATGCACACAAACCACATATACACACACACACAAAAAAAAAAATCTGAAGAGAATTTAATCCAAGTTAAATATTTGGAAGTGTATTATATCACCTGTAATGCCATACATGTTTTAGTAACTAACTTTTTCCCCAAGCAAGTCAAATTATTAGACTCAGATATGAAGATATTAATATTTGGCTGAGATAAGTGTACAAAATCAAACTCATGCAATTTTTGTAAAGTATATGGATTGAACTGATTATTCGTTTTCTCAGCAATCAATAAAAGAAAATTAAGAAAGTGCAATGGAAAATTACTTGTCTGTATTTGTGCAATATGATGGTTCTCATAGTCAAATGAATGATTTGTGACAATAAAAATCCATAGTAAGGTTTTTAAGTAGCTTTATTTCTCTGTATTTTCTCAAACTGTTAGTATTATGTTTACTTTCGCTTCATTATACTTTCAAATTCAAGTTAAGATCTAGAGAGGAAAGTCTAAAAGATGGTAAATAAATCAAGGAAATAATTTTTTAAGATTCATGGAAAGAATAGCAGCTGGAAGCACTAAGAGTTCACATTAAGCTTGCTGCATTTGCAAGCTTCTGTCTCCTTTCTCTTCTCTTCCTTCAAGATTTCTTATATGCTTATCATACTCTGTAGTATATGTTTATTTTTCATGCATGTTTAAGGAACTTTGTTATTCTCTTTCTCTTAATTGCCATTATCCTCAAGCAACATAAATATGGATTTTAAAATGAACCACATTCTCTCAGCAGCTGATAAGATCCTTGTGAATAATTTAGACCCTGGAAATACCTTAGATGTGGAGAGTCTGTAACTTAATATAGACACTTTCATACTGCTCATGTCTAAATTGAAACACATTGAATGTGGAAGCAATCATCTTCATAATATGATTTTTTTATAAAAATCATTACCTTTCATGGTGGAAATGTCATTTAAATGTTAGTTTGGAAAATATGGAAATCCAGCATGGACTATAACTACATGCTACCTAATTCACCTATTTTAGATGATTTGACATTTTACTAACCAACCATCATCTTGTCACTAAATATTTTCTTGATTGAGTAAAATGGCTGCAATATGCACAATTTATCAGCTAAACTATTTCAATTATTCCTTGTTATTCTCAAGTTTTAAGACCACTGGTGCAAACTGCAACAATAACAAAAATGAAAGTAGAACACCAAAAACAAAGTCTATTTTCAAGATTCCTTCTTACTTGGTTTTATAGATTGATAAGACTTAGTTCTTTCAAAACTTTGCTTGCATGAAATTCAACTATGTAACTTTTCTTGCTTAGTAAAGTAAAGGAAGCAAATATCTCCAAAATGGCTTTATGAATCGAGTGTCAGGAGGAAATGATGAATCATTATTGAATCCCCTCTGGGAATTCTTTTGAAAGAATTTGATTTGGGCAGGCAAGTTGAATCCAGCAGCTCATTAAATAAGAAAACAAATAATTTTCAGTCAATAGGTGAGAAAGCAATGAGCACTTCCTAGTGGGTTGTTCCCAAAATATTGTAGAAAGCATCCAAAAGTTGCATCTTCATAGCCTTTATGCAGAGAACAAACTTATTTCCCAGAGAAGTTCAGTCTGGCATGGAATTTAATGAGGTAAGTAAGACTCTGTTGCATGCATTTTCAGTGGAGACACATTAATGACTCTGTAGAGGAGAGATAACACAATACCATTAACAAGTATTGCTGTGAGTTCTTAGAGCTACAAGCAATTTAACTTAGGGAAACCACATGCTTCACAATTAGAGTGTCTCACAACTAGAATCTGAATCCCATGTGATCTCACCACTCATTCAAATGAGTCTGTATCATGGAACAGACAGTTAAAAAAGGAGTTGTCATATGTTTCTAAAGATACTAGAGTTTACAGTGTGGTGAAGACAGGCACAATCATTAGTGTAATTTCAAAGTGTCAGCATTTTGGGGGCACCTTTTCCCAAGATAAAGCTTCTACCTTGTTTCCTTATAATAGTCACTAAACACTGCTATAGAACAATGAAACAAGAAAAAAAAAAAAGTAAAAACTTTTAAGAACAACAACACTTCGAGGTCACAGTAGGATACTCAGGGTCTCAGAAATCCTTGTTATGGCCACCCAGCAGACCAACTCTTCTTCACCTAGTGGGAGAGGATATTGAAGAATTTCACTTTTTGGAAGTATTTATATCTTCTCTATTCCTGGTCTCATCTCCAGATTCATGCATCATCAAGGCTAGTGAGCAAGATTTCTATGAGCATTTTACACCTATCACACCTGTCCCTGTAGGGGCGTCTCTGTAATCTCACAAATTCCATCCTTCTTACTTCAATCCATGGATTTATTGAGCAATAAAATCACCTGAAGAGACTTTAAAAACAAAAAAAACAAAACAAAACAAAACAAAACAGTGTTGGGCTCCAAACCCAGAATTTCTTATACAGTAGGTCTTAGGTGTGATCAGACAGTTTTTATTTCTAAAATTTTCCAAGGAAGTGATGATGATGTTGTCATGGAGAACACTGAGAACTTCAGGCCATTGGGTCTGAGAAGAGATGAGCTTCCTCCCAGATGAGTTGCTTTAACAACTATTAGCAATGTAAGCCATATTATCTTATTTTGTCACTTTCTCATTTTTATTCAATTTAGCCATCATAATTCAATCATTTAACCTCTCCCATTTTGAAAACATTTGTGGTTCTTGTGTTCATTGTGATGGTAGCTATTGTTTCCCCCCCTCAGATGAGCTTATTTAAATCACAAGTTTTTGTTTAATTGCATTTTTTATTATTTAACAATCACATTTGAATGTAGCTTGATCTTGCCTTTAATTTATGCTGTTTTTGTGGGGGTGAGGAGGGGGTACTTGGAATTGAACCTTGGAAGCTTTTCCACTGAGTCACATCCACAGACCTTCATATATATATATACATATATATATATATACACATATATACATTTTTTTTTTTAGATAGGGTCTCACTAAGTTGACCCGTCTGGCCTTGACCTTCACATCCTCCTGCCTCAGTCTCCCGAATAGCTGGGATTACAGGCATGCCCCATTATGCCCAGCTCTATCCTATTTTTCTTCATAGATTCAACAACAACTTATGTGAAGAAAACAGTAACGTCTGCATGTTGGGGAGCACCATTCTCCAGAAATATCATATAATTGTTAACAACAATGTCTCTTTTTTAAAAAAAGTCTCTTTAAGTGATTTCATTGCTCAATAAAACTTGGGAACCCTGGATTAAAGAAAAAAGAGGAAGATTGTGAGATTACAGAGACTCCTCATGGGAACATGGGTGAGAGGTATAAAATACTCATAGAAATCTTACTTATTGTTTTTCTGACCCATCTGAAGGTTCATTGCTACCCATTATAAAACAAAAGGCACTGTAATAAAAGAAGCACATCCATTTATTTAATGCAAATATACATCTTTAGAATTGAAGATGCAAAGAAATCTGGAAACCTATGCATTTTTATAGTTTATTGAAAAATGAACAATTTAACAGAAAGATTGGATAAAGTGAGTAGTATCTAATGGAAATAAACTGGGGGAAACTTTGTAGGATCTGTTTGTTCAGATTCTCTCTGTGTACCTGTGTCTTCAGAGATAAAGATATTTATTTCTCTGGACCTAGGGTGGGCATTTCTCACATGAGTTCTTATGATCTGCTTCAGAAGTTCAGAGAATTCTTTTATCTGCTTCAGGGGAGAAGGACACAGAAGGTCAGCATCTTCTTACTTGTTTTGTTTCCTCAAATACCTTGGTGTGTATTTGGAGGAAGCATTTCCTGAACTCTATCACTTCCCAATTACAATTTAAACAATGGTGCAACCTCTTCAACATTAGACATTCTAACTGCTCCTCTGCTGCTTCTTTATGAATTGCTTATTGCTGTTACCCTGACTTAGGAGCCACTGTCCCGGCTTATCATCTTTCTCTGTTTCTTTCTCTCAGCCTCTTTCTGCACCTCCACTTCTTTTACCCTTTTCCACTAGTGCTTACCAGAGTTCCCCTGGAATTATTTTTCCATCACTTCACACACTAGGTTGGTAAAGTCCTTCACATCCACAGATTTAATACCCATTCAAATTTTGTGAATCTGAAATCATCTCTCCAGCCTAGAGACAACTCCTGAGGTTGAGCTCCACACAGCCAGATCTCTGCTGCACATGATACTGGATATGCCTATACAACATTCTCAAATTTCATGAAAACAGACGATAATTTGTCCTTTTCATACCAATCATTGGTCTTTCTAAAACTCTTTGTTTCCATTTAACTCATTATGAAATAAAAAATTTAGGAGTTGGTCTGCTCTCTCCAACATGTAATGAACCAACCAACAAACCCTTCAGGGCTGCCTTGATTACAGCTACCCTTTGCTTATCTTCAGCTGCCTCCAGGTAATGTCATGATGTTTGCAGTCAGTCGAAAAACAAACCAACAAAAAAAAGCTCTCTGATTTTTTTTTTTTTTCATTTACTTATTGATTCATTGAACAA
>JAJEJO010002647.1:227060-243404 GCA_020662805.1 Glaucomys volans
GCCTTTACAATGTTAAGGAATGTCCCCACTATCCCTATTTTTTCTAGTGTTTTGAGCATGAAGGGGTGCTGTATTTTATCAAATGCTTTCTCTGCGTCTATTGAAATAATCATGTGGTTCTTGACCTTAAGTCTGTTGATGTGGTGAATTACATTGATTGATTTCTGGATGTTGAACCAACCTTGCATCCCTGGGATGAAACCCACTTGATCATGGTGCACTATCTTTTTAATATGCTTTTGTATGCGATTCGCTAAAATTTTGTTAAGAATTTTTGCATCTATGTTCATTAGAGATATGGGTCTGAAGTTTTCTTTCCTTGATGTGTCCTTCTCTGGTTTTGGTATCAGGGTGATATTAGCTTCATAGAATGAGTTTGGAAGGGTTCCCTCCTCCTCTATTTCATGAAATACTTTGAGGAGTATTGGAATGAGCTCTTCTTTGAAGGTCTTGTAGAACTCGGCTGTGAATCCATCTGGTCCTGGACTTTTCTTTGTTGGTAGGCTTTTGATGACTTCCTCTATTTCATTGCTTGAAATTGATCTATTTAAGTTGTGTATGTCCTCCAGATTCAGTTTGGTTGGCTCATATGCCTCTAGGAACCTGTCGATGTCTTCCAGGTTTTCTATTTTGTTGGAGTATAAGTTTTCAAAGCAGCTTCTTATTATGTTTTGTATTTCAATTGTGTCTGTTGTAATATTTCCATTTCCATCACGAATTTTAGTAATTTGGAGTTTCTCTCTCCTTCTCTTTGTTAGCGTGGCTAAGGGTTTATCAATTTTGTTTATTTTTTCAAAGAACCAACTTTTTGCTTCATCAATTTTTTGAATTGTTTCTTTTGTTTCAATTTCGTTGATTTCAGCTCTGATTTTGATTATTTCCTATCTTCTACTGCTTTTGGTGATGATCTGTTCCTCTTTTTCTAGGGCTTTGAGCTGTAATGTAAGGTCATTGATTTGTTGACTTTTCATTCTTTTATTAAATGCACTCCATGCAATGAATTTTCCTCTTAGCACTGCTTTCATGGTATCCCAGAAATTTTGATATGTTGTATCTTTGTTCTCATTGACCTCTAAGAATCTTTTAATTTCCCCCCTAATGTCTTCTGTTATCCAATTATCACTCAATAGCATATTACTTAATCTCCAGGTCTTGGAGTAGTTTCTGTTTCTAACTTTCTTGTTGATGTCTAATTTCATTCCATTATGCTCTGATAGTATACAAGGTAGTATCTCTATGTTTTTGTATTTGCTAAGAGTAGCTTTGTGGCATAACATATGGTCTATTTTAGAGAAGGACCCAGGAGCTGCTGTGAAGAAAGTGTATTCGCTTTTTGATGGATGGAATATTCTATATATGTCTGTTAAGTCCTAATTAGCGATTGTGTCATTGAGTCGTATGGTTTCCTTGTTCAATTTTTGCTTGGAAGATCTGTCCAATGGTGAGAGAGGAGTGTTAAAGTCCCCCAGTATTATTTTGTTTTGATCTGTATGATTCCTGAAATTGAGAAGGATCTGATTGACGTACGTGGATGCACCATTGTTTGGTGCATAAATATTTATGATTGTTGTCTTGCTGATTTATGCTTCCTTTGAGCAGTATGAAATGTCCATCTTTATCCCTTCTGAGTAACTTGGGCTGGAAGTCTGCTTTATCTGAAATGAGGATGGAAACTCCCGCTTGTTCACTCAGTCCATATACAAGGTATGTTTTTTCCAACCTTTCACCTTTAGTCTGTGGGCATGTTTTTCCATGAGATGAGTCTCTTGAAGGCAGCATATTGTTGGGTCTTTCTTTTTAATCCAGTCTGCCAGTCTATGTCTTTTGATTGATGAGTTTAGGCCATTTACATTCAGGGTTATTATTGAGATATGACTTGTATTTCCTGCCATTTTAGGTTTTTGGGGGTTTTTAGCTTAACTTTGTTTCTCCTTTGATTGACTCTTTCTTTAGGGTAATTCCTCTGCATGTTGACTGAGATTGTTGTTTTTCGTTTCTTCCTCTTCGAATATATTGTTGAGAATGTTCTGTGGGGCAGGCTTTTTCTTTGTGAATTCTTTAAGCTTTTGTTTATCATGGAAGGATTTTATTTCATCATCAAATCTGAAGGTAAGTTTTGCTGGGTATAAGACTCTTGGTTGGCATCCATTTTCTTTCAGAGCTTGAAATACATTGTTCCAGGCCCTTCTTGCTTTTAGGGTCTGGGCTGAGAAATCTGCTGATATCCGTATTGATTTCCCCCTGTACATAATCTGATGCTTTTCTCTTGCAGCCTTTAAAATTCTATCTTTGTTTTGTATGTTAGGTATTTTCATTATAATGTGCCTTGGTGTGGATCTGTTGTAATTCTGTGCATTTGGTGTCCTGTAGGCCTCTTGTAATTGATTTTCCATCTCATTCGTCATATTTGGGAAATTTTCTGATATTATTTCATTGAACAGATTATTCATTCCCTTGGTTTGTATCTCTGTGCCTTCCTCAATCCCAATAACTCTTAAATTTGGTCTTTTCATGATGTCCCATATTTCTTGGAGGTTTCATTCATGATTCCTAACCATCTTCTCTGTTTGTTTGACTTTGTTTTCAAGATTAAATATTTTGTCTTCATTGTCTGAGGTTCTGTCTTCCAAGTGATCTATTCTATTAATTATGCTTTCTATTGAGTTTTTAACTTGGTTTATTGTTTCCTTCATTTCCTTGTTTCCTTCAAGGATTTCTGTTTGTTTTTTTCTCAGAACTTCTCTTTATTGAAATGAGTTTTTGCTTCCTGCAATTGCTCTATTAGTTGATTATTCATAGCCTGAATCTGCTCTCTCGTCACATCATTCTCTTCTTGGATCATTTTAATTATGAACATTCTGAACTCCCTTTCTGTCATTCCTTCTACCATGCTGTCTTTGTGTTCTCTTGATATATCATCTAGGTTTGTTTGGGACACTTTCTTCCCGTGTTTTCTCATGTTGCTTGTGTCTTCCCCTCTAGCAGTGCAAATCAGAGGAATTGCAATTTCCCTGGAAAGACTTAAAGTGTCCCTGCAGATTTCCAGTAACTCACCTGATGTTTGAGAGGTGCTTGATCAAGCAGTGACCCAAGGAAGCTGCTTCCCCACTACCTTCAGGTTGGGAATGATTAATGCTTCTGGGCAGAGGGAACCTGGTGTTGATATACAATCAGATACAGCAAGGTGCTAGACCCCTGGCCAGGGTGTGGACCTGGGCCCTAGACCAAGTTGGGGTGTGGGCACAGAACTGTGCTCAGTGATGGAGACAGTGGGCTTGAGAGGCCAGGCCGGCCTGAGCTCCTTGCTGGGGGCTCAGTTGGTGGAGCAGGTGGTCACTCTCTGCCAGGGAAGCTGTAAAATAGCGCCGAAGGACCTAAACTCCCTGCCGGAGCTGCTACTGCCTCCGCTCCAGGCCAGATCTCTCCAGGAGTTGTAGCGCCGTGGCCCTGCTGGAAGACCGGAGGTCAGCTCTGAGGACTCAGGCAGCCAAAGATGGTCACTCTCTGGCAGGGAAGCTGTAAAATCGGTTCATAGATTTTTGATGGTATTGTCCATTTCTGTGCTTGAAATTGATCTATTTAAATTTTGTATGCCCTCCTGCATCAATTTGAATAGAACATATGTCTCTAGAAATTTGTTGATGTCTTCAAGTTTTTCTATTTTATTTGGGTATAAATTTTCAAAATAGTTTTTAATTATCTTTTGTATTTTAGTAGTATCCATTGTGATATTTCCTTTTTCATCATGGATTTTAGTTATTTGAATTTTCTCTCTCTTTCTCTTTGTTAGTGTGGTGAAGGGTTTATCAATTTTATTTATTTTTTAAAGAACCAACTTCATTGTCAAATTTTTGAAGTTTTTTGTTGTAGTTTGAATTTCATTCATTTCAGCACTGATTTTAATTATCTTCTGCTGCTTTTAGGGTTGATTTTTTCTTCTTTTTCTAAGGTTTTGAGTTGTAATGTTGGGTCATTTTTTTGTTGACCTTGAATTTTTTAATGTATGAGATCAATGCAATGAACTTTCCTCTTAGCACTGCCTTCAGAGATTTTGATATATTGTATCGGTGTTCTTATTTACCTGTATTTTCTTATTTCCTCCTTGATTTCTTCTTTCATCCATTCATCATTCAATAGCATGCTATTTAGTCTCCAGATGTTGGAGTATCTTCTTTTATTAATTTATCATCGATTTCTAGTTTCATTCCATTATGATCTAATAGAATCCTGGGTAGGATTTCTATTCTTTAGTATTTGCTGAGTGTTGCTTTGTGGCCAACATATGGTCTATTTTAGAGAAGGATCCATGTGTTGCTGAGAAGAGAATTCGGTTGATGTTGGATAAAATACTCTATATTTGTCTGTTAAGTCTAAATCATTGATTGTATTATTTAATTCTGTAATTTCTTTGTTTAGTTTTTGTTTGGAAGATCTATCCAGCAGTGAGAGAGGTGTGTTAAATTCACCCAGTATTATGTGTTGTGCTCTATTTGATTGTTGAAATCGAGAAGGGTTTGTATCATGTACCTAGATCCTTCACTGTTTGGGGCATATATATTTACAATTACTATGTCTTGTTGGTGTATGGTTCCCTTAAGCAGTATGAAATGTCCTTCTTTATCCCTTCTGACTAACTTTGGTTTGAAGTTTACTTTGTCTGACATGAGGATGAAAATCCCTACTTGTTTACGTGGTCCATGTGAGTGATATGTTTTTTCCCAACCTTTCACCTTCAGTCTGTGGATGTCTTTTCCTAGGAAGTAAGTCTCTTGAAGACATCATATTGTTTGGTCCTTTTTTAATTGAATCTGTGAGTCTATGACTTTTGTTTGATGAGTTTAGGCTGTTAACATTCTGGGTTATTATTGAGATATTATTAGTGTTCCCAGCCATTTTGGGGTATTTTTTGGGGGTGGGCAATTTAACTTGACTTAGTTTCTCCTTTGATTGACCTTTCATTTAGTGTTGTTCCTCTCATTTCTGGTTTTCATTTTTTTTTTCATTTCCTTCTCATGGAAAATTTTGCCGAGAATGTTCTGTAGTGCAGGCTTTCTAGTTGTGAACTCTTTCAACTTTTGTTTATCATAGAAGATTTTTATTTCATCCTCAAATCTGAAGCTTAATTCTGCTGGATATAAAATTCTTGGTTAGCATTCATTTTCTTTCAGAGTTTGATATATGCTATTCCAGGATCTCCTGGCATTGAGGGTCTGGGTTGAGAAATCAGCTGAAAACTGAGTTGATTTCTCCCTATATGTAATTTGTTTTTTTATCTCTCATAGCCTTTAAAATTCTATCCTTCTGTTTGTTAGTCATCCTCATTATATTGTGACTTGCTGTGGGTCTGCTGTAATTTTGTACATTTGGGTTCCTGTAAACCTCTTGCATTTGATTTTCTATTTCATTCTTAAGATTTGGGACGTTTTCCAGTATTATGTCTTTGAGAAGGGTGTGCATTCCTTTGGTTTGTATCTCCATGCCTTGTCTATTCCAATAAATCTTAAATTTGGTCTTTTCATGTTGTCCCATATTTCTTGGAGCCTCTGTTCGTGGTTTCTTACCATCTTTTCTATGCAGTCAACTTTATTTTCAAGAGTATATGTTTTATCTTCATTGTCTGAGGTTGTGTCTTCCAGGTGGTCTAGTCTGTTGGTAATACTTTCCATTGAATTTTTAATTTGGTTTATTGTTTCCTTCATTTGGAGGATTTATGCTTGATTCCTTTTTGTAATCTCTGCCACTTTATTGAAGTGATCTTTCATTGCCTGTATTTTCTCTCAAGTACTGTCCTTCATTTCAAAGCTCAATCTAACTGTATGTTTTCTAAGCTCCATGTCTGATGTTTCTTCTACTATGTTGTCTATGGATTCTATTGTTTGAACATATTGGTTTGTTTGAGGCACTCTGTTCCCTTGTTTTTGCATGTTGTTTGTATGCCTTCTCATCTAGTGGTATGACTCTGAGGCAGTACGGTTTCTACCCTGTAGTCTTATAGTGTCCCTGAAGGTTTCCAGTACTTCACCTTTAAGGGGAAGACCAATATTAACAGCACCCAATGCAAACAATATACCACCTTAAACAAAATACGTCCTATTAAGGAATTTGCAGTTTTGTCACAATAGACAGAAATGAAGTGTTCAATTATTGTCTACAATATAAATAGTAATTTTGCTAGAACAGTTTACCTTTTCAAATGATGGACAATAAGGGAATAGAACTAGTATAAGATATGTTTATGAGGGAAAGGGAGAGACGCAGAAATAAAACTTTATAGTAAGAGTGAGGAAAGAATTAATAAAGGATGGCTGTTAGTATGAGAGAAGTGAGAAAGAGAATCTAAGAAGAAAAAATATGTACATATTTTTTAAAAAAGTAAAAATATAAGAATACACAGCAAAACTGTCATAAACTATTCAGACATCCGTTCCCCAATAAATTGATACATGAAAAATATTTGGATTCAAAGACAGTAGAGGTATGAGACCAAGGGTGGAAAAAAATTAAAGGAGGAAAATCACAATGGAAAATTAAATGATTGCTTCTGTTGGCTTTCAAAAATGCTCTCAGCTTCCCTTCTCCACTGATAGGTGGAATTGTCTGAAGTTTAATGTTAGCTCTGGTCCAGTGGGTGCCAGACCAGTGGAGTAAGGTGAGCTGATAGAAAGATGCCCTCACACCCTCTTGCAGTCTTCTCAACCATTGTAGCTGGCCCCTTCCATCTCTGCACACTTCAGAAATACTGGAGCCCAGTTTTCTCCAGCTTCTTCAACCTTTACTCTCCCCCAAGGAACTGCCTCTAGTCTCTGGCTTTCCACACGCTTGCCAGACCCAGACTGGCCCACACAAACCCAGTTGCAATCTGATGGACCTCAGCTTCAGTTTCTCAGACCCTGTCTTGCTGCAGTTACAAGATTGCAATGTTCTTTCAGCTTGCAGAGAGACCACCAGGGATGTGCTCACACAAAGGAGAGACCTTGCAAAGAGGCAATCAGATGGGAGCCACTACCATACCAAGCAGAAAAATCTCAGGTACAACCAGACCTGCAGGTAGCCCAATGTGTCTCCAGTCCTTGCCTGAGTTCCCAGACCAAGGTGGTCCTGCCTTGAGATGGCATCTGCCACGTAGCAAACCTGCAGGTCCTGGCTGTTGTCCCAAAATGGTGGCAGCCACATGTAACCAAACCTGCAGGTATTGTGACAATGGACTTCTAGGCAACAGCGGACAGCAGGGAATCCACTGGTGTTCGGTGGGTGGTCTGCAGGCTAATGGCAGAGTATTAGCAAGTGACCTTGGGCAGTGGGCAATGGGTAAGTGAAAGGTTCGTGATGGGAAGGCAAGGGGCAGGCAAATGGGCAAATGATAGGCAGCAGTCTGAGTGATCTGCACTCAAAAAGTAGGAAATATGCTGGCAGATGGTGGGTGATTGTGGTGGACTAATGGGGTAAAGAGCAGGGGATTGATGAGCAGCAAAGACTGCCTCAGAGAGAAAATTATTTCCTCTGCTTGAATCCCAAGTTATGGAGTGACAAGGAACGCAGCCTCCCTCTAGTCCACCATCTTGGATTTCCCAGATATATAAACTTTTATATCAAGAACACATAAATTTATAAATCGTCTTTTGTAAATATCATTAAGTTGCAAAAACTCAAGTTGGTGCAATTCCAAATAAACATGGGTCTTTCCTAAGTTAAACACAGTTGAAGTAGTCTGTAGTGTAAATTCCATCAAAATATTTTCAAAATTCACACCTGCTTACTAACACTGCTTTTCCTGATAAAAGAGGGAAGAGGATTGAGTAAAATGGACTTTTGCCATGAAGCTATTGTTATTAGTCCAGGAGTACATGACTGGTTGTCAAGCTGCACACGGAAATGTGAGATTGAGATTCGTCAGCTTTAGTCAGAGTCAGGGGCAGCAGAGGAGCAGTAAGGAACAGAATCACTTGGAAGGAAAGAACAAACTATAGCAACGTAGATTGGCAGGAAGTCCAGCTCTGGGTGCATGACCCTTTGGAAGTCTTCCTTTTTAGTCTATCTTCACATGTAGGTTAGTGAAGTCATTTACATCTTTATTTATTTAGGTCCTGAGAATTGAACCCAGGGGTTCTTAACATTTGAGCCACATCCTCAGCCCTTTCTGTATTTTAGTTTGAGACAGGGTCTCATTAAGTTGCACAGATCCTCTCTAAGTTGCTGAGACTGACTTTGAACTCACTATCCTCCTTCCTCATCCTCTGAAGCAACTGGGATCACAGGCATGTGCCACCGTGCCCGTGTCTTTTATTTTTCATTATTTTTTTTAGTAATGTCTTGAGTGTACTTCACAAGCACATGTAGATTTTCTGCAAATATGAATACATCACAGAAGCTCTTCAGAACTGCTAAGTTAGAAATGTTTTGGTGAGATTCAGGCATCTTCAGTTTTGTTCTTAAAAAGTCCCTATGTGATTATTGTGTTCCCACGTATTTGAGCTCTTCCACCCAGTTTGCACCTTCTTGGTCACATACGGTATCAGACTTTCCCTTCTGCTTTATCTTGAGCTAAGGCAAATGTTGGCTAGTATTTAATTATTATTCCCAATTGAGTTAAATAAAGCAGTATAGTGAAATTCTTTAAGTGTATTATTATAGGAGAACATTCCCAGCATTCGGAAGCCAGATGCCTAATAACTTCCTGTGTCTGTACACAGTAAAGAGAGTAGGCCTCAATATTGACTTTCCATCTTTCTCCACTTCTGCAGTTATTTCAGATGAAGCCTCAGCACCTCTCACCAGAACTACTGTTTTAGTTACCTAATTGGTGCTCTTGTCCCCATTCTCTTACATTTCTAATTCACCCTACACATTCTTGTCAAATTAATTTCCCTAAATAAAAATTCTATTCCAGGTACAAACTTGTGCTACTAACTATAATACAAAAGTTATTCAAAGCCTTCAAAATCATTTCTAAGTCTATATTTTTTTCATTTTAATAGCAATCTGTGTGAGTGTGAGTGAAGAGAGAGAGAGACAGAGAGAAAGAGAGCAAGAGAGAGAGAGAGCGCACTGTTCCCCAAACAAGCTAATTGTCTCCAAACTCATGTTTTTTTTCTGATTCTGTATTCGAAAAAATGTTATCATCCTTCCTGAAATATCTTTTTCTCCACTGAAAAAGATATTTTTCTGTATCTCTCAATAGGAGCTAGAGACAATGTTACTAGACTGCTGTTTCCTTGGGTAGCTGGCTAGTTGTTCGTGAAGGTTATTCCTCGAAATAGGACACTAATATCCTCTTCATGTTCCATCTCTCACTGCTAACGTGCCCCAAACTGGAATCAAATTCCTACATTACCTTAGAGTTAAAAGGAGTCTGGAAGTGAGGCACATTTATATTCCCAATAGTTCAGGAGGCTGAGGCAGGAAGATCATCAAGTTCAAAGCCAACCTCAGCAACTTAGGTTGAGACCCTGTCTCAAAATAAAAAAAATAAGTATGACTAGGGATATGACTCAGTGGCTATGTTCCCCTGTGTTCAATCCCTGTACCCCCCCAAAAAATTGAGTACCAAAAAATACTGGAATAAAATTCACACAGTGAATATGTTCACACCAAAGAAACATATTATATGCAGAAAAAATATAGCGTTTAGAATATATGAGGAAATCAACCACCACTCCCATCCCACAAAACCAAGTAGATTATTTAGAGTGGCCTGAATCAGTTAGCACATTTTCATAAATGAGATCACCTATGTTTGGAATGTTTAAGTGAAAACTGAAAACTCTGCTCCCATTTTGTCTGTCTGTCTCTTTCAAACCTGGACTGACCATTGATCCTATTTGGAGAAAGTTGAGAAATAATCTAAAAAAAACCCTAAGAAATTAAATAGTTTATTACTTTATACTCCATACCAACTCTCAAGGAATATCTCTTTAAAGTATTCCGAAGTCTCTTCTTCCCACAAATATTTGACCCACACTTTTGTGAGGAAATGTCCAGCATTTTGAACTGTTCTTTACCCACTGATCCCTGTTGGGTGGAAATACTCCAGAGAACTAAGTGAAAACTCAGTTTATATGGACTTTTCTTTCTCAGTAAGAATGGAAAAATGCTGAGAATAGAGAGGGTAACTGGAGGATTACTGTCCAACTCTTCACCTCAGGTTAGAGATCAACCGTCTCAATCATTGTTACATAGGATGTCACACTCACTAAAGAGATCATACCATGTTTTCTGGAGCAAAGAAAGTGGCAGGCATGCTAAACGCAGTGTTATTGCACATGTGTACCAGAGAACAAGGGATTAATTGTATGTGAAGGACAGACTCTACTGGCCCCATAAATTGTGAGGTATGGAGTGTTGTGTTAACTTGTGTTGGTGGAAAGACGTTACCAAGTTGTTCTTTCCTTAGTGAAGGACAGGTTGACCGACCTTGTCATCCCACCATTAAAGTGGCAGAATAATGGTAGTCATTTTTTTTGAGTCAACATGTTTAAATTGCTTTGGCAGCAAAAGAAAAGCAATTACACAGAGCTGAGCGAAGAGCAAAACTCATTAAGACTACTAGGTGGTCTCCTTGTGTTCCACAGTTATCTCTGTCATTCTATCACAGGGGTCCTGGAAATCCCAAAAGGCTTGAAGTTTTTGGTGAGATTTCAGGATGTGTTGTAAATCCCATGTCACACTCAAATAAAAGAATCTCTATAGAAACCAAAAAATTTTGAAGTTCGTCAGGATGTAGCTATTCTTTCTTAGGAAAATAGTTCCTGAATTCAGTGGGCATTTGGGGAAATGGAAGCAGTAAAGACTTCAGAGCTTTATTAAGCATAGATATGCCCAGAAGCAGTTCAAGCATGACCAACCTGGAAGAAGTTGTACGAGACCTTTCATTTACCAAAGCACCAGGCCTATTCACAAGTTAATTCTGGTCCTTATCATGGTGGCCCTTATGAAGACTGAATAGAAGACTACATAAAACTGATCTAGCTGGATCCCTCAGTCTACGACTACACCAACTGTAAGTAGACTACTATAATCTCATAGAGATGGTCATGGGTGTCACAACAAGAAAATGGAAGAAATATCCATGTTAAAGATGTGAGGACTCAGTGAGGAATGAAAAAGTCCATTCATTTGACCTTAGTGTTGAGTCTTCACTTTCAAGCAACAGAAATTCAGTCATATTTCCCTCTGTGTGCTGTTTTGTCTGTCGGCTTCTATAGTTTTATTCTCACCCAAGGTGTCTGGACTTTCTTGGGAGAAGGCACTGAACCATTGCAGAGATGAAGGTGTGACTATTTTATACCCTTTTCTGTGGTGTTTGAATTTCAAGCCATGTACACTCATTTCTTTATGTCAATAGCAGATATGTGGATGGTGATTTGTAAGCCATTTAAAATGTATTCTTTATAATTCTGTGTTCTAAAAATGCTGAATGTTATTAAAAACAAACATAGGCAAGAGAAATATAAAGAATTTTGAAGGTAAAATGGAGGAGAGGTAAAGGGCGTGTAGATGTCATGGAAACTACATGAAATGAATATAAAAAGATACTATTTACTTTAAAATGTAGGGCCACTACCAAAAATGATAGTATAATAAAAAGAGGAAGAAAAGCAATGGGGAGTGGAGGTTGATGTTTCTGAAATCGAAGTATGTTTCAGTTACGAAAGAAATCACTTTGTCATCTTAAAAAATGAAGCATATAAAATTATTACATCCTAGAGCAATGATTCTCAGAGAACTGTTTTTGCCCTCGGCAGGACATGGGCAATGTCTAGAGACAATTTGATTATCACATCTTGAAGAGGCGAAGTGACTCTAGTGGCATCTGTTGGGTGGGGGGCCATAGGATCCTGAAAACCATCCTCTGACACACAGGACAGATTTTCACAAAGCAGTTATGTAGCCCAAAATGTTAGCAGTGCAAAGGTTGGTAAAGCCTGTTTGAAGATAGTCTGGAAAGACAAGACAAACCTTTACATCTTTTTATAACATTAGAAGTTTTCTTATTTTGAACTATTATTCCCATATTTATTTTGCTAATGATTCATTACATTGCAGTGAAACACACTCAGATCTGTATATATAGAGGAAATTTGATTTGAAGTAAATCCCTCCAGAATCCAATAATACAATTAAAAAATGGATGCATAAATAGACTAAAAACCAAGTTGACCTCAGAGTTATCCTCTAATGTACTTTCAGTTTTATCCCTCACAATGCTAAATCCTAAAATAAGCTCCCTAGATAAATTGCATTTCAAGGAGGAAAGTTTGAATTCCATGAATTTGCTGCCTGTCCTAGGAGATATTCATTCCTAATCAAAGTAGAGTTGGATTCTTAGGGTTTCTCTGGATGGTTTTGCTTTTGTGCCCTGGATGTAAATTTTATATATCATTATATCTATATATTTTTAAAGCATTCTACCTATAACTCTAGAAATGAATCTCAAGAATATAAATTTAGTGATAGGTATTGATGCTTGTTAAGCTTAAATTATTAGTGTGCATACATTTTTAAACAAACTTTAAAAGTGAAAATTATATTGGAAATAATAAGTGACAAACTTTAATTTTTTGAACTAAACTAATTATTACATCGACATGAATGGGAAAATAAATATGTGTTATTTGCATGAGGAAGAGACTAAGTGCTTGGAAAATAGAAAAGCAATCACAAGTATTGGTACAGCAATGTCAGAAAAGCCCCCAAAATGTCAAAGAGTAATGTGGAGTGTGTGGAGCAAGTGATGAAATGTGTCCTTGTCAATTCAGCTTCTTTTGTACCTTATAAAAGCCAGAGACAATGACCGAACATCATCTGTTCATTCTAACGTGAAGCAACACACAAGGCCACTGTTCTCATTAGAAAGTGACAAAGTTGGACCCTTCAGTTAATCCCATTCTCCACTTCCAGAAGACTTCTAGGTAGACACACCATGTCTCTGGAAGAGAATTTAGAAGAGGTGAATGGGCTGTGGCTTGTTCTGTCCTCTCCTTCAGGTTCTCTTACACCCCATGGTCAGGTGTCAAGGAAATTCTACACATGCTGGGAAAGCCTGCTTCTCTTGCCGACTGACACATGCTGAGCTGCAGACGTCAACGGCTCACCAAATGCTCCCACCTGGAAATCATGGTATGTGCCAGCTTTCTAGAATTGAGCTACAGAGATAGAAATGGGTGCCTATTTCTTGCCAGTAGAACCCTGAATGTGAAATGCCATCTTCAGCAAACTGGAATAATAGGACCGGGAAAGAGAAGTGTCAGTACAGTCATCATTTATAGATTTTGGCATTGCTAAGGTATCTGAGTTTTCTCTTGAGCCAAGGAGATAAAATATAGCTGGACTTACATATCAACCTGTTGCAAAAGGGAGACCCAAGAAGAGAATCTATAGGTTATTCCCTCAATCATATCTGACCCTGAAAGATCCAGTAATCGTGGGGGGATAATACGCAGAATTAAAGCACGCCCTATTTTCTCATTCTCAGAGACTGTACCTTAAGCTTCTCCACAGAGAATATTTATATGATGTGTTTGAAATTGAGGTATAGACTAGACCAAATTCTTCAAATACAGAAAAATAAAGATGATTCAGAACTCAAAAAAGGACCCCAAAATTACTGGGACACCAAGACAAGGAAAAAGGTAGAGCACAAATTAAGTGCAATATTCTTTTTTGCTATACATGCATGCACTAATGATTCAGTTAAAATTTTAACTGGTACCACAGAAACAATAGGAAAAAAAAATCATACAAAATGATGTTTCAGGAAAAGAGATACATTACTGCAAAGCAATGCTGAGGAGTCATACTGTGTTCCAGAAAACCACTCCCATTACATCCTCACCATTCAGAAGCTCTGCATTCATCAACAGTGTGGCAGAAGCTAAGGTGGAGCTCGAGTTACCTTTTCATCCTGGTAGTTGTAAGGAGGGCACAGTGGAGAACCTCTGAACAGTGTGAACCCCCTGGGTTCAGTTCATCTTTGACCACAACCCCAGGTATAGAAAGGTCAATGCAATCTTGCAACATGTCAACTTTCACCCCATTCTTTCCACCATATCCTTAAAAAACAACCTTGGAGAGGCAGAAAAACAGCCTTCTGTGAATTGGGGAGGTTCTCAATTTAGAAAGAAGTTGATCATTCAATCCCCTTCCTGTATTTAAGTTCCTCTTGAGGGAAATATAGTTTCCAAATCTAATCTATTTTCAACAAGGGCAAAGGACTAACTTCTTAAAGGAGTGGGATAGAAATAATACGTGCAGATTATGTGTCATGAATGCTTCAAGTTCCAAATAATGAAATTGTGTGTGCCTTTCTATGTATATGTGTGTGTCTGTATGTGTAGACAAAGAAGGAGAAAGGTAAATTAATTGTAGAGTTTAATTTTCATTTAAAAGGAAATAGGTGAGGAAAGCATTTATTGAAATAATTAGTGATTAGTTCATTAAACTATATGACAGCAATGTACATCTATTGGACAAATCCAACACACTTCTTAATTTTATCAATAAAGTTTTGCTGGAACACAATCGTGCTCATTCATTTATGTATTGCCTATGGCTACTTTCAAAGCTCAAAAGCAGAAGTGAGTATCTGTGACAGCTTAATTGGCTGACAGAGCCTGAATTATTTACTATGTGTTCATTAACAAGAATATGTACTGATTCTCCTGCTACACAGTTGTAAGCAATGAGAGATCTTAAGTTAAACCTGTGGGGTAAATAAGTGCACATAATTTCACTCCTTCTTTAACTTTACTAAAATGATTAAAAGAAAACAGGATTTGAGAAAACATTGTAAAACTAGGAAGGTAGGGAATATTAAGGACTATATATTAAATCAGCAAAATATTAGAACCTGGAACCTGGAAATAGATGCTCAAATAGTAATGGAATTAACAGCAAATAAAGTACAAATTTTAAGAAGATGAAGAAAGTACAGAAAAAGAGAAATATCTGATACTAGAAACTTCTCACAGTGCTCAGAAAACAGTAGCAACAGAAGCTGGGGTGAGGCAAGATGGTAATGATGGTCATGCTTAACTGGATTGAAAGACAAGATAATAAAATGTGCACTCCTAACAGGAATGAGCGTATTAGCATCTGTATCTCTCTTCAATCAAGATTCTAGCAAGATCATACCAATCTTTATAAAGATTGTATTATAAAAAATGTATTATTAAAAATATTTTAATAATAGGAATTCTTGCATATTTGAAAAGCAACACTTAGTATTGAAGTTGTCTTTGTGGTAAAAGACTGAATATACTTGGAAAAAGTGTGAAAAAGTTTTATTGGTTTGACTTTTTGCAATTTTCAATCTTTTTATCAAAGTGTATGTATCGATCGGATCCAAGATGGCGGATTAGAGGAAGGCTGCATTCCTACTTGCTCCGTGGATTCCTACTTGCTCGGGATCCAAACAGCAGGAATATGACTCTCAACGAGATTTTATATTCAAAGCACATATAAGGGGTCCCCAGGTGCCGCTCCAGAACCAACTCAGCCGGGCTGGGCTCGGCCCGCCGCGGGCAGCTACCATCTGGGAGCACCAGACCCTGCAGCTGCTTCGGAGCCACCGACCTGGGTCTGCGCCAGCCAACAAGTGAGTGCGGGTCCCCAGTAGCGCTTTGGAGTCACTGGCCGCGGCTCCAGCACCAGCCAGCGGCCTCCCAGGCAGAGACCGAGCATCTCAGGCTACCTGGGCATTCAGAGGCGTCCGGGAAACTCTGAGATTGCGGACTCTGGTGGGGAGATGGAACTACCCCACGCCATTTTGGCGGCTTAACTGGCGGAAAAGGCTTATTACCAGCTTCCTGGGGCCTCCGGCTGCGTCAGGGGAGCTCCAACCGGGAAACTCTGGGAACGCAGTCTCTGGGGGGAAGTGGGAACTATTCAGTGCCACTCCCCCCAGCTTCCCTGGCGGAGAGTGCCCATCTCGGGCTTCCCAGGCCCTCTAGCCGCACCTGGAGAGGTTGGCCCGAAGCCCCTGGAATCGCTGACCCCGGCGAGGAGGTGGAACTGCTCTGAGTTTGGTGGCTTCCCTGGCAGAGGGGGTCCATTTCCAGCTTCCTGGGGCCGCCAGCAGTGTCAGCAGTGTCTGGAGTGATCGGGCAGGGAGCTTTGGGCCTTTGGCAATAGCATACAGTGTCCCCAGGAGAGAGCAACCACCTGCCACTGCCTGAACCCCCAGCGAGGAGTTCAGATCAGCCTGGGCTCTCAAGCCCAGTGTCTCCATCACTGAGCACAGTTCTGTGACACCACCCCAACTTGAACTAGTGCCCAGGCCCACACCCAGGCCCGGAGTCTACCACCTTGCTGTATCTAATTGTCTATCAACACTAGGCTGCCTCTGCC
>JAJEJO010002648.1:0-31780 GCA_020662805.1 Glaucomys volans
ATGATTGTAAATATTTATAATTTTTTAAAAATTTGAATGTAGTATAAATTACATACATAATGATTTATTTGTAGTAAAATAAATTTTAGAGAGTGTTATGCAATAAGAACATGAGACTACCAATACTTTAAAAAAATGTTTTTAGTTGTAGATGGACACACAACACCTTTATTTTAGTTATTCACTTTTTATGTGGTGCTGGGGATTGAACCCAGTGCCTCACACTGCTAGGCAAGCGCTCTACCACTGAGCCACAACCCAAGTCCAAGACTACCAATACTTTTGACCTCATGTAGCCAATTAGGTTTCCTCTCAAGCTGACTCATGACTTTAAACAGATGAACACTTAGGTGAAAAGAGAACGTCACTTCGATGTTTTTCATAAATCTTAATGTTGAACAGGAAAATTTGCTTAAATTACAGTTGTTACCATTTCAACATTTGAGGGCTCAGGTGATAGGGTGTGGAAGTGTAGTTAAGGTTGTAGAATATAAGAAGAGAAAGGCAAAGTTTTAAATATGCAAGTACTTATTAGCATAATTTTTCAATCTTTTTTTCATGTTTTTTACTGGTGCATTGTATTTGTTATCATCACAATTTTAGTGAATGTAAAATCCTTTTGAAAAAATACTTTGGACATTGTACTTAAATAACATGCTTAGTATTCTCTCTTAAAGTTGTACATTTTAACCTCTAATTACTATTTAATGCTAATTGCATCCATTATATGTTCATGTTATACATCTATCATATACTTTAATGATAATAAAAATGGTGATAATGATGTATGTAGTATTATTTACATACCCAAATATGATGAAGATTCTTACAAAAATCTGGTCATTCCCTCTCATTCATATTTGGTAAAACAGAGCCTCAGAGATGTTAGAATCTCACCATAGTGTGAGATTCAAGGTTTTAATAGAGGTTGTTTAATTTCAAAACCTTCAGTCTAAATTTTTTCAATCACAACATACTGCTTCTCTAGCAGTAGAAATGAGTGTTAAAGTTTAACTCATCATAAATAAACAAGTTGACATATTCTTAATGCACTCTCGACAACTGCTTTCAAAATTACTTTTGCATTTATATATTATTTTTCACATTGAGAAATACAAAACTGGTTTTCTGTATGTCACCTCTTTATATCCATCCTCATCTTCTTCTCTTTCAAAATGAAAGTTGTATCACCAAACAAGTGAGTACCTAGTTCAAAATCCCATATAGATCCAATTTTGTTTGTAAACTGGTATATATTGATAATATTTTAAAATCTGAGAGTTCCTGCCTAGTCTACAACTGCTTCTTTAAAAAACTGGCTGCCTTAGAGTTGGTGAAAATAGGGTGCTCTATAATAGTAGTAATAAAAGGTCTGCTATATTTTGTTCTCTGTAAATATATAAGGAGATAACAATGGAAATGAAGAACAAGTCTATGGTGAATGAATCATAATGGACATATTTACCATGAAGCTAATAAAGCTCAAACTTCACAGTCCTTCCCCTGTGTAAGTTTCTTCCAAAGTTCTGTCTTGTTTTGATAAATTTGTATGCTGTTTTTAAAATGTCTAAGATTATATAAGCTTTGATTTCTACAAAATCTAGATTTTCTTATGAGAAATTTGAAAGTGATGCAGATATTGCTAGCTCAAATTTAAGATCAACATCAAGAAAAGAAAAATAAATAAATAAATAATTGGAAAGATACCAATAAAGAAAAGCAATAAAGAGCAAAAGAGTAAAGTTGATATTAAGAAGTGGAAAGTTTGGGGTAATGAAGAAATCTCTTGAAATGACGTGATTGGGGAAATAATATGAACATGGGATGAGAGAATAAAGAAATATTCGACACTCATGTCATTTGAGAACATTTCTTGGCAATAATATTTCCATATCAATTCCCCATTTGATTGACCTCAAATATACTTAAGTTTCAATTTGTTATAAAGAATATTTGAAAAACTTTTAAAGTTTCTTATGTTTCTATAATTCTTTCACAAAGAAACAGGAAAAAAAGGGCACATTGTAGGTAAATAACAAAATAGAAGGGACAAGGTAATGCTAGAAAAATAGCCTTCATCAGAAAGATTCAGAATCTTCTGATCTCCACTGATTTATGAACAAAGTCTTGACTCATCTTGATTCTGAAATGTTTTGTTTGTTTCTGTACTGCACACAGTCAAAGGATTCTTCTTTTTTTTCTTTTAACTGAAGTTGGAGTGACTGAAAATAAATGAACAGAATGACTCCCTCTTGTCTAAACATTCTCTTTTGTTTTGTTCTGATTTTTGGTAATGCTTTGACTATGTGTTACTTTTCTATGATCTTTGTTTTTTTCATGCATATTTTATCTTTGCCATAGCTATATCTTTACCCAAATTTACTAAATCCTGAAAGCCTGAAAAATCACAAAGGGAGGTACAAATTATAATTAATAGTATTTAACTCTATTATAAATGTCCTTAGTAGTGAAATAATGGGATATTTCATTTTCCTCAACATTAAATTGCATAGGAGACAATATTCTTGTGTATTGAAGTAAGAGATTACATTTTAAAGCAGAAGAGAGAAAACTTGGTTTGGGAAGGTGTCCCCAAATTTGTAAGGGACTTATTTGAAGAAAAAAAAAGTCATAAAGTACTGCTGTATCTTGATAACATATAAAAAATTTGGAAAAGTAGGAAACATAGCAGAGATTAATTTAGAAATGTACAGAAATAGATTTATAAAAAATGAGTATAGAGACGTTTATCATAAATTATTTGAAATGACATTATAGAAAAATTTGTCCAAAACACTTTTTTTTCATTCCAAGAATGTGTGATCAGGATGATCTTAAATATTTTAGGTCTCATCCATGGTGTTTGTAGTGATCCCTATGGGAGGATGCATTGGAAAAAAAGTGGGTGTGGTTTTGTTTAAGAGAGGGGAGTGTGTTGGTCAGCTTTTCATCACTGTGACCAAAATACCTGACATAAATAACTTAGAAGAGGAAAGATTTATTTTGGCTCACAGTTTCAGAGGTTTTGGTCCATGGTGAGTTAGTTCTATTGCTTTGGTTCTGAGAGTGTGGTGGAAGAAAGCTGCATAGTTCAAGACAGCCTGGAATCAGAAGAGTGTTGACAGGGACAAGATGTAGTCCATAAGGCATACTCCCAATGACCTACTTCCTCCAACCATGCCCTAGCTCCTTATAATAGTCCATTCAACTATCAAAGGATGAATTCACAGATGAGGTCAGAGTCCTCATGATCCAATCACTTCCCAAAATTCTCACCTCTGAACATTGCTGCATTGAGGACCAAGCTTTCCACACCTGAGCTTTGCATGGAGGTTTTCATTCCCATGAGATTTTTTTTCCTCTTATGGATTACAGGTTCAATTCATAATAGGGAATAAAGGAAATATCTGGGGAAGAAAATCAGATTGTGTAAAAAAGTAAGTATAAAGAAATTGATATTTATAATTTTTATGGTTTGGATGTAAGGTGTCCCCCAAAAGCTAATATGTGAGACAATGCAAGAAAGTTTAAAAGTGAAGTGATTGGGTTATGAGAGCCTTAACCTACACAGTGCATTAATCCCCTGTAGGCAGGTAGAGTATGGCTGAAGGAGGTAGGTCCCTTGGGGCATGCCTTTAGTGTATACATTTTGTCCTTCTTTTGCAGAGCTCTCTCTCTCTCTCTTTTATTCCAGATGTTGGTCATGTTTGAGCTGCTTTCCTCCACCACACTCTTTCACCATGATATTCTGCCTCACCTCAGGCCTAGAACAATGGAGTGGACTGTCTATGGATTGAATCCTTTGAAACCATGTATGCCAAATAAACTTTTCCTTTTCTAAAATTATTCTTGTAATGTCTTTTGGTCATAGCAGCAAAAAAACTGACTAAAATAATAATCATGTAAAATATTCCAGACATTTTATATCACTTCATTAATTATATCATAACAACACCTGAGTGTTACACTTGGGAAAACTCAGTAAAGTAGTTTAGAAAGTGTGTCATTAGGCTGGGCACAGTCATGCATGCCTATAATCCCAGCAGCTCAGGAGGCTGAGGCAGGAGGAATGCAGGTTCAAATCTAGCCTCAAAAATTTGGCAAGGCAGGAGGCAACTTTACTGAGACCTTGTCTCAAAAAATAAATAAAAATTTAAAAAAGGCTGGGGATGTTAACTCTGTGGTTAAGTGCCCTTGGGTTTAATCCCTGGTATAAAACATAAAAAAAGAATGTCATCAGTCCATGTGTTTTTTCTTCTTATTAACTCTAGCCTCCATGCTCCAACAGAAGGAAAATAGAAGTATCATTATATAATGGGCAGATATTGGTCAATAACATTCACTCCACACATTGATCTGTTCATTTCTACAGTTACTCCATAAATATTTTGTCTTTAGCTATGTACCAGACTGGGAAAATCATGATAAGCCAAGATGAGAAGATCACCATGTTTTTAATATGGCTTATGACTTTTTTTATTTAGAAGGCATAATTTTAGTTACTGTTCTGTATGATTATTCTCTTATACAGAAAACACAATATTTATTATGAAAGACAATATATTTAGGGATTTTAAAGTACAAAATACTTACATTTTCACTGTTATCCTCTTTTATCCTGCCCCAGAAACATATTAAGGAGATAGCATTAGTGGATTGAAGCTCTGCAGAGGGATTTTATTGCTCTGTGTTTATGAAATTTTATATACAAGCCCAATGGAATAATCTCAATATTTATGATATCCCTGGTTATAAGTTTTATTTGAAAATCTTCAAAATCAAATGATACAACTAAGCATGTTGGTCCTGTGCCTAAGTATATCTGAAGACATCTCACATTTCTTCTGGGTCACAGGATATTTACATTTTACCCATTTCATTTAGAAGAAGGTGAAAGATGGTACATGAGTTGTTGTAGTCAATGGAAGTTAAGAACATGATTTTCAGCCTTGTACCATAAACTACTCTGCTTTTTCCCTCTTCCAAGCAGCCTTGGAGGTCACATGTAGAAGAGAGCTGTAATGAAAGAGTTTAGCCCCATTTTTGATTGTTGATTGCTGACAGCTTTCAAGCTCCAAATCTCCTTTGCCTCTTGCAACCCACATTGGGAAAAGCTGATAAAAATAACCTGACTGTTTGTTCCTTTGATTCCAATGGGAAGTTCAAACTATGAAAGACACAGCCCATATAAGGGAGACTTCACAGTAGCCTAGTCCTCTATCCACTTTTAAATCTTGTGTCATGCACAACCAAAAGAATGGGATCCTAATTAGAATAAGTTATACTCCATGTATGTGTAATATGTCAAAATACACTCTACTGTCATGTATATCTCAAAAGAACAAATTAAAAAGATGTCTGACAAGAAAAATAACTTGTGTCAATGAACCCTCCCTATTCTCTTATGCCATTTTTATCTATTGGAGAACCTTTACAGTTTTCCCCAGAAAGCCTCATTATGTGTATTTAAAAACTATTTCTTGGTGTAGGTATGGCATCAATAGTCTTGATATCCACACCATATTTCAGATGAGAGTCAATGTCATCATGTCATCTGTAAAGGGTGAACATAACATAATAGGAGCAAAATGCAAACATGGAACAATGCTGGATCCCCAGCAGCTTAGTAAATTGGAGCCCTCCATTGATGACCTCACTGATGTAAATCAGCGATAATTTTATTATTTGAGATTTTAGCTCAAATAACATGAATAATTCAGAATTAATAACTTTAAGTAAAATATTCCTATAACAAAAGCTAAAAATTGCAACTGGATAACAAGAATAAGAAAGAGGTGATAAGAAAACATAACACCCAAAGCTAGAAAGATGACACATTATTTATAAGCAAGACATTTGGTGATATCATTGCCCACAACAATTAGGAAACAGATCAAAATCACTGAGTTTTGGTTTGGGGAAAATAGTTTTAAAAAGCAGAAGTTTTATAATACAAGTTGTTAATAATTGTATTTGGTTAAATATCTGATTTCTGGAAAATAGGTCTATTATGAATATAAGTGAATGGAATAGAGTCCAGAAATTCATAGTTTTATCATTTTGGAAATGCACAAGCATTTCTAGACTACAAATGCATATGACAGGAGAAATAGCTTTGATCAACCAAAATCTAGTAAGATTTCTCGGATGAACATAGTGACTCCATTTTACAACAAAGGTCAGATTAAAGATATAGCGTCTCCACTGAAACCTGTTAGCCTCAAAAAGATAACTTCCATTAAATTGAAAGGATGAATTAAGGTGTGAATAAACACATAAATAAAGCATATTTGAAAGAAACAATTAGGAAAGAAACATGAGGGTGTTTACTGGCATATGAAACATCAGATGGAAAAATGCAAAGGTCACTGGCATATTGAGTGGCGTAGGTTTTTGAGAGAATTCTATTATCAAATCACAAATCTTCACCTGGAAAAAATGTTATAACTTTTCAGAAAAGTAAAGGAAGAAAACCATAGGAAGAACATTACAACAGATGCACAGTGCCCTAGGAATATATAACCTCCAAAGCTTCTATTTTTATGTAACCAAGGAGAATCATGAATGAGGAAGGATCTTTTAAAGGGTAAATTAGGGGCTGTGAAAAACAGTAATAAAAGGGAGTTCTTTCCAAAGAACAAAATCTGGACTTTCACAACATCTGTTCATTAGATTTTTTTTTCTATTTTGTTAAATTTGTTCTAAATAGTTAAACATGATAGTAGAATGCCCTTTGATACATCATACACAGATGAAGTATAATTTCTCTTCTTCTGGTTGCACACAACGTAGAATCCCACTGGTCATATAGTTATATATGTGCATAGAATAATAATGTCAGATTCATTCTACTATTCTTCCTACGCCCATACCCCTCTTCTCTCTTCACTCCCCCTACATAATTTAAAGTAACTCAATTCTTCCCTAGCTGCACCCCCCACGGCCTTATTGTGAATTAGCTTCTGCATATCATAGAAAACACTTGGCATTTGGTTTTTTGGGATTGGCTTATTTTGCATAGGATGACATTCCCCAACTCCATCCATTTACCAGTAAATGCCGTAATTTCATTCATCTTTAAGGCTGAGTAATATTCCATCATATAAGGGCCCTAGGTTGGCTGCATAGTTTAGCTATTGTGAGTTGAGCTGCAATAAACATTGATATGGTGTTCATTGGAATTTTGTAATTGAATGCACTAAGAACTGCTTGTGTTCCTGTTTATTCCCTTTTAATTAGGAACAGCTATTGTGACTGAGTACATGGTCCTACACTTTTTATTGGATGTGATATCGGGAGTAGATTGTGTTTTTAACTGATAGGTTGCCAGAATACAAGGACCTTCATCTGTGTTTGGTGTACATGAATTACTTAAAGATGGTACATTTTGAATGGATAGAATAATTGATGGAAGCTGATGATCTTTTTCCTAGAAGTAGAGAATGTTTTCTATGTGTAGAGAGGGAAGGAAAGATATGTATAAGGACCAGAAACTTTAAAAAAACTTATTAGATACCAAGCCAACTCTTTCTACCAAAGCAACTGAAAATATATTCTACTTAATAAATTATATTCCCCAACCTCCTTGAAACAATATGTCATGTGGATAGTTCTTTCCAGTGGAAAGCAAGTGGTAGTAGTACTTTATTCCTGGACTGAGACATTTAAAAGTGGATGCAACTCATGATATTCATTCTCCAAACATACTCCTTCTGCTGCCTTGATGGTTTAATGGCAATTTTCAAGCCATTTTTAAAAAATTTGGACAATATAGTGGGGGTTTTGTTGTAATTATATGTTCTTTTGTTGGTAATGAGGATTGAACCCAGGGCATTCCACATGTTAGACAAGTGCTCTACCACTGAGCTATATCTCCAGCCCCATTCAAGCCATTCTTTGAAGAGAGAGTTGCATAATACAAAAGGAGCTTGGAGATCTCCATCACCTTTGAAGGAGAGCTACATGACCAGGCTTTGTATAAACAAAAATAAACAATTATTATGTTAAACCCCTGTATTCATCAGAGTTCTCTAGAGGACAGAAGCAACAGGATGGATGGATGGATGGATGGATGGATGGATGGATGGATAGATAGATAGATAGAGTATATATATATATGCATATATATAAAAATAGATATAGATAGACACTTATATAAAGGTGATTTATTAGATTGGCTTACACTACCAGAAGCTAGATAGTTCCACAGTGGCCATCTGCAGGCTGGTGACCTTCAGGAAGCAGTAGCAGCTCAGTCAAGGAAGCTGAAGCCTCAGAGCAAAGAGGTATCAATGATGTAGCGCCAGTCTGGTACTGAAGATCTGGAAACTCCCTGGAGAGTCACTGGTCAGAGTCTGCTTTGGAAGAATAAAGGAACTGGAGTTTGATGTCCTTAGGTGATTGCAGTAGCAGTAAAATAACCCACTCAAAAAAAAAATTGAGCTTGAGTCTGCTGCTGCTTCTTTGTTTTCCACCTTTTTTTGCATCCAGGCCCCCAAACTATTTAATTGTGCTGCCTACACTTAGGGTGGGCCTCTGCCTCAGTTTCCTGCCCCACATGCCAATCATTCCTAGAAATACCCTCATTGACATACCCAGAAGCTTCTTAATCTTAGGCATCTTCTAAACTAATCAATTTGGCAATTCAGATTAACCATCACAACCTCTCATATTTGTTTATGGCAAAATATAATGTTAACTGCTCAGACTGTACCACTACAAACAGTGTTGCATCCACAGCACATTAACTGTTCATCCTTGGCTGGTTTCCTCACTCTGAAAATTTAGCTTGATGGCTTATTTGAAGACTAGCAGAGACACATGCCTACTCATATATCCTTTACCAAAAAAACAATGAAAAATATATTTTTCTTTTCCTACGAATGTGGTGCTGCTTCACCTGTTGATTTATTCTGGGAAATCAGTGCCAGATTGAGAAAGAGACCACTGTCACTCCAGAGGACATTCCATCAGGGAAATATAAGGCCAGGTATTGGTTCACCGGATGGCTCAGCTATATGTCCTTCAATTAATTTTTCAATCTACTGAAATCTTCCTTCATTTCAGAGTATTTGAATAACTCTGCCCTCATTGCTGTAATCAGTGATTCCTAAATGGCAGATCCTAATGGCACTTTTCAGTATTTACTCAAGAAGAGAGGTCTTCTGGGTTATCACTGCTGACAATTGCTTTCTTCTTCAATTATATCTTTTCAATCTTTTAACTATCCAGATTTTTCATTATATATCATACCTCTCCTTTTCAAGACCAGTCAAATCATCATTTTTATTTTCTAGTCATTCAAATGGTCAGTTTGTTCAGAGTTAATTCTTAGTTTTCCTCTGTAAGTAAAAGCCTATATTTTGAATTGCCACATATAGGCAATAACACTGAACCATTTCCTTCCAGGCAACGCCATTTTTCCAGTTTTAAATTTATCCTTTTTAATTATATATGACATCAAAATATACCCTAATATTGTCAAAAAGATATAGAACTCAACCTGCTCCAATTCAATCCTTAGCACTCCACCCACTACCCACTCTCCTCCCTCCACTACACCAATCTCTCTTCAATCTATTTACAGTTTACTGTTGTTTTTAAACTAGTGTCCTGTGGATGCACCTGATGCTGAGACCCATCATGCCACATCCATGCATGCACATATGAAAGTTTGGTCAGATTCATTTCACTATTCTCTTTTCCCATCCCTTCTTCTTTTTCCTCAATCCCTTTCATCTACTCTACTGAACTTTCCTCTATTTTGATGAAATTTCTTATCTCTGTACCTTAATATTGACTGCTTCATATAAATCTATGTATTTCACTTTCATCAATTCCAGAGGTATCTCAAAAATCTACCATTCTCAAAATTTCAAGAATTATCTTTTTTTTTAAGTTGGCAAATCTGTGTTGATCTTTACACTCCAAACCCAATATACAATAATGTGAATCAAAACAAATCAGTTACCCATATATCCCTTTTACCATCACCACATATCTCATATCTATCTCCTCCTTTCTTGATGAAGTCTTTCACCCAACACCAAGCGAACCTCTTCCATCATCAAGTATTTTCATTTATGGCTAGAACTATTGTGAAAGTATCTGTATATTTTCTCACCATTTTCAGTCAACATAAAACCAAATTATACACATCCCAGTGAGGGATTGGTTTAACGTACAGATCTAATTATATAAACAGCCTGCTTAAAGCATTTTCATTACTAAACCCAAATTGCAAATATCCCTTCTTTTTTTAGCACATCCTGAATGTTATAGATAAGTGGGTCTCAGATTACCTCCCCCATATTCAGGAGATTTCAAGAGTGAAACTTTCTCTTTATATGCCCAGAATCTAATGAAATCCACCACCATCCCCCACAAAAAAATTTGTGAATGATTAAAAAAATGATAGTGCAGTGTTTTTTTAACCTATGACTTTCTATTTTTCTTAGAAAAAAATTAGCAAAGGTAATATTGAAAAGTAAGTTTATCTTAGCTTTGGAATGCAATTTTTTTCAGTATTTTGTTCTGACAGTGAGGTAGATAAAGAGGGATGAATAAAAGTCCTATGCAGGGCTGGGATTGTGGCTCAGTGGTAGAGCACTTGCCTAGTGTGTGTGAGGCACTGGGTTCGATTCTCAGCACCACATATAAATAAATAAATAAAATGAAGGCATATCAACTCCAAAAACTATTTTTAAAAAGTCCTACCATCCTACCCTGGTAGCTTGAGCACTTCCTAATTTGTCCCATCCAAGAAAACATCCAAAGACAAATGAATCTAAGGAAGATTATAAAAATAAAGTTGAATACATTTTAAAATATAACAAAAAGAATTCATGTGCAAATGTTAATGTTTGCAATGTTTTTATTTGTCTTGAAAATTGCTAATGACACTTCAGAAAACAAGTGAGAAAGAAATGCTAATGACAGGCAACCTGGACTTCTCACATCTGAGACCAAGGTTTTATAACACCTGTAGATACTGCTTACACTTAGAACACTACATTTGAATCCTGTGTTGACAGATCTGTCTGCTTCTTAACATAATATTGTAAGTTCCTGCAGAGGTTGGACATTCTGTACCATTTTTCTCTGTGGTTCCTAGGACAACCCATAGAACACAGATATATAAATCTTATAAATCGTTGTGTAATGGATGAATGAACAGATGTTTTCCAGTATTTTTAACTAGTAAAAACTTTGCTCCTATTTTATTTTCCTTTCTTTTTCCTAAAAAAATGCAGATATTTTGGTAGTTGCAGAGTCTAAGCAATTAGCTCTAGATTTTGTCACAAACAACTTTAAAATTCTGAAGTGTTGGAAGATATCAGAGAACAGAAATTTGAAAATACAGAGTACTTTATATAGATCCCAGTGGCACACAAGACCATGGAATTCATTGATTTTTTTCTTCATTTTCCACTTATTTTATGTGTATGTTCCATTTCATTGGAAGCCCTATCAAAGACAAATAAGCCTTGCATACTTCATGCTTGACAGAGTATTATTCAATAGGGTAAACACAGGGTACTACATGGATCTGGTACCACTGAAACCCCAAACATGCATTCCTGCAGGTTTTCCAGTATATCAACTTGTCCTAATAAAGGATAGTTTATTTTCTTCTTATCCGTTTTAGAAATAGTCATTTTTTAAGCATCAAAATGATTCACCTAATATCCTTATTGTTGAAAAGCTTTTAGGGCATGGCAATAACAATAATTCATAATGTCCACTTCTAGTTTTGTACCTAATAGTAGTGGCAATATTCTAGTCCACAAATTCATGTTTTCTGAACTCTCCCATTTTCTGATGTGTGACTCCTTTGCTGCACTTGAGGAATTAAGGCACGTTTTCATTAGAAAAAAAATAAAAAATAATCTACATTGCTATTCTCTCTTCGTCTTTCTGTAATCTAAATTGAATATCTAGTGCCGAATGGAAAGACTGACCTGGAGCCCCTGAAAATGGCCACGATTGGAGTTTGAACTCATTTCAATGAGAACAGAAGAGTAACAACATTCATACCAAATTTCAAATCAAATCATCTCTGTTTAATTCTCTCTGGTATAGACAACTTCTAAATCTTACTAAAGTGTCACTGTCATCAGTTATTGGATTTCTTCGCACAAGGACATTAACTTTGGCTTCTCCTTAAACTGAAACAGAATTGTGTGTGTGTGTGTGTGTGTGTGTGTGTGTGTGTATACAATTCCAAATATCTTACAGCATATTTAAGTACTAAGAGCAGAAAGCACTAATGGAAACGTAAAGGTTGAAGTTGAATGACACACTGTATATCTAGCTAATTCATTTGTTAGGAATTATTGCAAGGCAAGGAGGAAAAGCCAGAAAGCCCTTGTGACCTTTCTAGAACTCTAACAGTTAAGGTAAATAACAGAATCAGGAAGAAAAGAAAAGAAAGAAAAGCAAATGTAATAAATGAGCATGACAGATATTTTTGCCATGGTGATGTTTCTTGGCAATTTCAGTCCTATGGCTGTTGCTTTCATGTTTGTTCAGCATGCTCTCCCTGATGAAGGACGGTTGTTTTGTATTGATGATAATTATGTACTGAATCTGAATCTGACTAAGTATCTAGAAGTCTTCTGCTAAGAGGAAATGACAAGAAACATCAGGGAGACTTATCCAAGATGGAAAGAAACAGAAAAGGTGTGTTTGAGTCCAAAACAGGTAAACAGGGAAGACAATATGAAAAAGAACTCTTAAGAATGGTAAAACAGGATAGATTTTCAAAATCATTGACTTCTAAGCCCTTCACGCTTCCATTCGGGAAAATGAGACTCAGATATATAAAAGGGATTGCTGAATACCACAATTTCCAGATTTACTTTCTTTTCATTGTCTTTGTAACCCTTTAAAAATATGGAGGTAAAGGGATAATCTCATGGTAGTTTCCCCATGATGGACAATTCTACTACTGAGGTGATGTTTCACTCTTTTTTTAAATTTTTTACATTTATTTTGATTCATTATACACAAATGGAGTACAATTATTGTTTCTCTGGTTGTACATGAAGTAGAATCACACCATTTGTGTAATCATACATGTACATAGGATAATGACGTTTGTCTCATTCTGTTATTATGGTGTTTCACTCTTAAGACAATTATTTCTCTGTCTTTGCTCAGGTGTTCTCTCACCATCCAATCTGCAATGATCAATTTTGAGTATTTCTACTTGAAAGAACTATCATTCTAATGGGTTGCTTTTGTATAAACAATAGAATGTTACAAAAATATTTTATTCCTTATTATTACCTTCTTAAACATGAGGAATAATATACCTATGGAAGTTTTTGTTGCTTTTCATGGTAGCCTAAACAAAACGAACTTGATCTACTTCAAGATCTAAGAGCCATACTGCTGAAAAACCAGACTGGTGCAATTAGTAAGAGGGTCTCACTTCTGTCATTTGTACTACCACAATCATTATCTATACTGAAGGAGACTAACCTGAACAGGAGAAAAAACTGGGCCTACCCAGGCAAATCTCATTGTACATGGTTTCCCAGTCTATATCTGGCTAGTTTAATGAAAGCAAATAAGCAGATTTCTTTCTTTTTCCTTTGTACAAAAATCAAGTTATTTTGGTATCACCTATTCAAACATTTTGATCCTTCTTAATAATGTTAATGCAGAAATTAATCCTGCCAACTAGTTATGGAATTCCAGTAAGATTTCTGAACATTGTGCCAATCCTGGTTCTGAAAAAAGACTTTTTAAAAAAATATTGCTTAATTTTGATTCTAACACTAGCATTCCTTGCCTTGACATTGGCCCTTGTTGTCTTTTATCTCTTTTGGTGACAAAATTCTATTTATCAAGATCGTTTAGCATGAAAAAAATTCCTCAAACTATGCTAATTATATAATTTTTCACTTAAAAGTTTGATCCCACTATTCTCTAATTGACAGATAGCAAGACCCTATATCTGAACTAAAGTTGTAGACAGTAAGTTCTTGAAAGAATTGCTGAATCACTGTGTTTAATTGAAATTATTGATTCCTGGATTTATAATCAGGAATTACCACTTCATAAAACCTTTACTAACCTTATATAATAAACAGAAAAGTGTAACTATATTATCAGAATAAAATATACTTCTTCAAATCAAATGAGTCCAAAATATTCACAGTTTTATTATTCCATACTTTAACTGAATGATTTTTTTAATGTAATAAAAATGGAAATTTCTAGAGCACAAAGTAACTTAATTTTTTTCTTCTGACAAATGCATTTCCTAAAGTATAAGTAATAGTATTTGTATACAGAATAACACATAATGATATAATTGTAATAATCATGAATTAAAGAAGAGAGCAAAAATTATTCCTTGGACATTTAGTTTCTTTGAGGATAAAAACACAATATTATGTGAAGACTTTCAAATTTAATGAATATCTAATAAGCTTTTAAAGGGGTGTAAACTTTAAGATAATATTCAAACATAAAGCTGAGACTTTTAATTTTATATCATAATTTTCATAGTTAAATCTCCCAACATCCCAAGAGAAATGTGCAATGTCCATGACTCCATTTTCTAAAAAAGGAAACAATTATAACAGCATGAAGAAGGATACATTTATCTTCTAAAACTGAATCTTGGTTTATTTTAAACTTACCTAAATTTTCTAAAACAAAATGTTAGTGCAGAAGTTTATTTTTTTAAATCATTAAACTAAAACATGACTAACTATGGAAAGTATTAAACACAGGAGTGACAGATACAAAAGGAAAACACTTTAGTATTCTTACAATAATGAAAATATAATAGTTTTTTTTTGCTCTGAAAAAGTCATTTCTCCAATCGTTATAGACCAGTTTTTCAAAATGGTTATCTATTTCAGTTATATACCATTTTTATTATCTGTTAATTTTGAAATATTATACACTTATAATGTCAGGTCCCATTATAGATAATATAAATACAAAAATGAATATCCCATTCAATGTCTATGAGATGTTCTTAATCTAAGATAAGTAGCTACATGAACAAACAAATCAAAATAAAACACAGTAGGTGTTATGGAAGGTTTTTGTAGCAAATACAAAGGCTGCCTATCCACTAGTTATTTCTCTTTCTTGTGTGTGAATAAACTCTGTTTCTAATGAAGTATCACATATAAATGACTTGATATCAGATGAGAGCTAAATATATGATATAAAGATGGCATGTGACTCAGTTATGTCTGGAAAAATATTAGAGAACATTTACTAGAGATATTCCTAGAAAAAAATTCCCTAACAAAATGTGAGCACAGGTCTGAGGAGTGACTTTCCCACTACTTCCTCCTTCTCTTTTTCCTCTTCCTGCTTCTTTTTCTTTCCTTCTTTATCTCCCCCCATCTTTCTATTATAGATATATCCCTGCTTCCTAACTTTGAATGAGATCGTGATATTTGAAATTTTGGCAGTTATTCAGCAAAATAAGGTAGTAACCTATGAGGTAAGTACAACATGAGGGTATTATAGCAGAAGAAAGAGAGATATAAAGCCAACATGATTTAGCAACTGAATCAAACCCCTACTTCTATACTTCTTGACATGTGAGGAAAATAGAACCCTATTTGTTTAAGCTAATGTACTTTTTGATATTGCAAACAAAAACATCTTAACTGCTGTACTTTCACATGAGAAGAAATATTTGAATTTGATTTGAAATGTGAATAGGAGATTTTCAGGCAGAGAAGCAATAGGAAATTTTAGTCAGATAAAATAACAAGGTGATGTTTTTAAAACAATAAAGTAGAAAATGGTGCAATGTTTTTGTGTGTGCAGTGATTGGAAGGTAGAACAAAGGAGAAGGAGAGGCAAGTTTGTTTATCTCAAGTTTAAGGGGGGAGACTGTCCTGTAGGCAATTAGGGACTAATTGATAAGGAAAGTTCTGTGATGGCATTGAATTTTTTATGTTAGGGATTATCATAGAAGTTTTGAGGTTGAACTTAAACATGAAAAGATTGACGTTAGAAAGAACCAGTTTCTTCATATTCCCAAGAGCATCACAGGTGCTGACTCCTCATATAACCCAAAGTGGTTGTGGTGATGTACCTATAATACCCACCCTTCAGGACTGAGGTAGTCAAATTAATGTCTGCCAGGACTGCTGATAGATGAAAATACACATCTGAGTCCTTCCTCAGATTTTATCAGTCAAAGGGAAACCTCTCACCCTAGGTGTTTTTTCATCAGCTTTTTCACTGCTATAACTGAAAGACATGACCAGAACAATTGTAGAAGAGGAAAAGTTTATTTGGGGCTCATGGTTCCAAAGGTCTCAGTCCATAGACAGCAGACTATTCCTCAGGGATCAAAGTGAGGCAGAAAATTATGGTGGAAGGGTGTGGAGGAAGGAAACAGATCACATGATGATCAAGCAGCAGAGATAAAGAGACAACTCACCAGATACAGAATATATGCCCCAAAGGCAAGCCCCCAATTACCCACCTCCTCCAGCCACAACCTACCTGCCTTCGGTTATCTTTTAGTTAGTCGATCACTGATTGGGTTAAGACTTTGATAACCAAAATTATTTCTCCTCTAAGCCTTCTTGCATTGTCTCACACATGAGCTTTTGGAGGACGCTTCACATATAAACCATAACACCAGGTTATTTCCCTTCTCCAGGGACAGTTTACATCCAGTGGCTGATCAATGCAGGAATACAAAGGTAAGGCTCTTTCCCTCAACTGGTGATATACTGATAGGCTATGCCATCTTGAGATCTCTGTACGGCATCAAGCAAGCCCTCTGTTGCAAGGTCCTCAGAGTTCAGCTTTTCCTTCTCTTTGGATTGTACTTCTCTCTTTTTTACATATATTATTCTTAAGAACATTGCCTGCATGCAAATATCCATCTCAGTTTTTTTCCAGGGAATAAAAACTGAGTTGATCACAATAGTGAAAAGAAGATTTTAAAAATGGATTTTGGTACTGGATCACCTGCTGAACATCTAGCAATGAGGGCCACTTCACTAATTGTACATGGAATATTGATAGCTCCTGCCATGCTATGGTAGTGTGACTATTAAAATTTCACCAGTGGTAAAATGGTATTAGATATGGTGGAAGGAATTGTGTGATGGATGTAATAGCTCAGAGGTTCTCTGGAAGTAATCATTACAGAAGGACTACAAAATTGTACAGCTGTTGACCAATGCATTGGCTAAAATAAATGAAAATCTGAGAACAATTATTTATCAATTTAAGTAAGAGCCAAGGAGTCTTCTCAGTGGCATATAAACATTCTCTCATTCCCATATCTAGAGGGAAGGAAAAGCTGAGATGTAGATTAGGATTTAGTTTGAAAAATAACACAGCTCAAGAAAAGTTTAATTCTCAGACACATTGAATCTGCTACACCAGAAAGTAATGGAAAGTAATGAGACTCTGAGAATGAGAACATGGACAATCTAGGTTTATGTACTTGGAAGTCTTGAGTTCTCCGATTTCCCTGAATCCTTTGGGTCTACAAAAATAACTCATCCCTCCAAAACCTAATTTCCTTCCTTTTCTTGAAAATAATACAAAGTTTGTTTTGTGTGTGTGTGTAAGTCAACTTTCCATTGCTGTAAAAAATGACTAAAAATTTTATTTAAGAAAGGAAAGATTTATTTTGCTTTAGAAAGTTCATTCCATGGTCACTTGACTTCATCCTTTCTGGACCATTATGAGATAGGACATCATGGCAGGGAGGGTGTGACAGAGCAAGGCTTCTCTCACCTCATAATGAATAGGAAGCAGAAGGAAATTGAGAGAAAACAAAGAGATAGAAATAGGTACAGGACAAATGAACCCTTCAAAGGAATGCCACCCATTGATCTAATTTCTCTAAATAAGTCCCACCTCCTAAAGTTTCTCCACTCCCTAGTAGAACCACCAGTTGTTGACAAGGTCTACAATATATGTAACTTTGGGGGACATTCCAGATCCAAACTATCATACCCTTGCTTTCATCATGAGCCCCTTTCAGGATGTATACCATCTCCTCTTCTGGACTTCAGACAAATGGATATATTCCAGTTATAGCATAATCCAGTGCAGAAGGTGCCAGTCATGCTAGAGAGGAAAGATTCTTCAAAACCTAGAAAATATTTCTCAGAAAGAACTAGATGAGAGGTATGGTTTGAATCTTTAATGTTTCCTGAAAAGCTCAGGTTTTAGGCAATGCAGGACTGTTCGTAAGTGAAATAATTACATTTTTGAGAGCTGTACTTCATGTTATGAATTAATGATTCCAACAGATTACTGGGTAGTAACTGTAGACAGGTTGGGCATGGCTAGAGAAAGTAGGACATTGGGAGCATGACCTTGGGGTTGATATTTTGTCCCTGGCTCCCTTGCATTCTCTCTCTGACTCATGGCTGTTGTGAGCTGAGCAGATTTTTTTCCACTATGTCCTTCTGCCATGATGTTCTGCTTCAACTTGAGCCCAGAGGAATGAAGTTGGCCAGCTATGGACTAAATCTCTGAAACAATGGGTCAAAATAAACATTTTTCCTCCAACTATTTTGGTCACAGTGATGGCAATCTGAATAACACAGAAATTGGTACTGGGAATGGGACTTGCTGTGGCAATACCTACCTACCCATATGGTTCAGAAACCTTTAGGAAAGGATTTTTAAAACTAGCAGTTTGGCCAGGAAAACATATGTAAAACTGGTACCAAAAATGATATTGCTGAAGAGATTACCACCAATAAAGGGAAGCTAAGTACTTTTCACAGACAATAAAAAAGAGGCCTTGAGGACAGTCTAGAAAGTTGTTTCCCCAGGATTCATTTCACCATGTTCAATGGTCCAGGCATTCAGAAGCTGCTAAAGTCACAGTCTAAAGTATCTGACTACTGATTGAGCCAGCGGTGGACTTTGGAATGATCTGTGTGGTGCTGGTTCTGCAAGAATGCAGGATGCTAGGATTGAAGGATCATGAAAGTTTCCATCAAGGTTTTAAAAGAAAGCCTGGGAGGCCAAGCAAAGTATAGAAGAGTTAAAATCTTCATGGGCTGCCCCTGAAAGGGTGATGCATGAAGCTATGAGAATGAAGTTGAAACTGCAGTGGAGACCCCAGGGATTAAGAGATTTCAGGAACCTGAAATGACGTCCAAGGAAAACTACTGGCTGTGGACAGAGATGACATAAGAGACAGGCCATGTGGGCTGCAACAAACAAGTCCATAAGAGCAGAGATGCCCAAGCCCTTTAAAGATCACATCTCACCACCATATGCCCCAGGTACTTGATATGGAGCTACAAGACTTGTTTTCCCAGCTGGGTTTCAGTCTTGCTATTGTGCCTTCCTTTCTCTGTGATCCTATATCTTCATTTTGGAATGGAAATGTTTATTCTGTTCCATTAAATATTGTATGTATGCAATTTGATTTTGGTTTTTACAGGAGCTCACAGAGAATAGTTTGCCTTGAGACTCTGAGGAAACAAACTTTGAACTTGAGCTGTTGTGCAGTGTTGGATCTGTTTAAGACTGTGCAGAGGGACTGAATACATTTGTGAGATGTATATGACTTTTGGGGGCCAGGGGATGAATTTTCTGATTTGGATCTTTAATGTCCCCTGAAAAGTTCATGTGTTAGGCAATGCAGGAATATTCAGAGGTAAAATGGTTAGATATGGTTAGGTTATGAGAGCTACAACCTCATCAGAAGATTAATAAACTTGATGCTGACCATGAACTGAACCTCTGAAACTGAGTCCAAAAACAATATTTCCTCCTCTAAGTTGTTCTTGTCAGGTATTTTGGTCACAGTGCTAAAAATCTGACTAATATATTATTAATGGCTGTAGACTGTATATACTATGCAAGACAGGAAAACAAATCAGCAGAGTTTATTTCTTGATTAAACCCAGAGGTTACTCCATTTACCAAAGTGCTAAGACATATGCTGGTGCAAGGAGATATTAAGTGACCATGCGTAACAAATTTATTACATTGTGCTGATTCTATCATACCAACTAAGTCATAAGGCTAAGCATGTCCAACCACATTACACTGAAAGATGTAAATGGCATGTATAGGATTGATATGATCAGAGCATGAACACACATATAAACTGCCCAACAAGGTGATTGTTATGGTTTAGATATTAAGTGTGCCCCAAAATCTCATGTGTTAGACAATGCAAGAAGGTTTAAAGGTAAAATTGAGTGGGTAAATCCTCTGATAGGAAAAACCTGAGTGATAACTGTAGGCAGGTAGTGTGTGACTGGAGGAAGTAGGTCCTGGGGTTGTGCCTTTAGGGCTTATATTTTGTGAGTTTAGCTTAGTCTGTTTCTCTCTCTCTCTCTCTCTCCCTCCCTCCCTCCCTCCCTCCCTCTCTCTTCATCTCTCCTTTCTTGTGTCATGTTCCCAGCTGCTTTCCTCTTCCACACCCTTGCACCATGATGTTCTGCCTCACCTTGAACCCTGAGAAATAGAGCCAGCCTTCTATGGACTGAGACTTCTAAAACCGTGAGCCCCCCCAAACAAATTTTTTGTCTTTTAATTATTCTCGTCAGGTCTTTTGGTCACAGCAGTAAAACGTTGACTATAACAGTTGTATATTCCCTATTGTTTTATGAGTACTTCTCCTTCAGGTCACACTGATAGCAGCACAAGATGAACTCTAATGACTGATATCAGAAGAGAAATCAGGAATAGTTCGTACAGGGTTTAAAAAGAAATGAAAGTCAATGAACTACTGTTGCATTAGAGCCCCACTCAGTGGTGGCCCTGCAAGTCATTGATTAGGAGTAATCATCCATATTTGCAGCAATTCAAAATATGCATCTGGTTATCTAGTTTTCTATAGAAATAAAGTGTTGTGAAGTTAGAATATAGCATCTTATGAGCAGTGGAAAAATGCCTTGACAATTGATCAATGCCTTGGTCAATCACTGATTGTAGGATCAGCCACAAAGAAGTCTCAGGAAGAGGCATATAGATGGAACTAGAAGAGTAGAAATAAAATGTTAATATTTTTGTATCATAAATCAATGCTTACCTGACATTATATACCATGGAAGAGACATTATAAACCAACATAGAATATAGAAATATTCATGTATAGAGCATATAATAAGTTGCTAATTAATAAATATCACCCTCTGATATCAGCTGTCTCTAGTTGATACAATGAACACACAGAGCAGCTAAGCTAGGGGAATAAGGGTTATGCATAGAACCAACAGCATATTCTTCAACACACCAGGCTAACCTGGCTGCTGCTTCTACCAATCATCCAAACAACCAGCAACAAAGATCAACATTGAAACCTTAGGACAGCACCACACCTCATGAAGATGAACAGACTACATGGTGGCAATGTGATTACTTTGAACCCTTTTCACCTTGGAAAGTGTAGTTATTCACTGTGACTGGATTCAACATATTGGGTATGAGCATTTCCTTCCTACATGAATGGCATTACCCAGGACCACAGCTTAAGAGATCATACACTTACACATGATTCCACATAGTTTTGATTTGTACCAAGGGACCAACCTTATAATAAAGGAGCTGAAGCCGTCAAAAAATGACCATGAGTTTCCATAGTATTATCTTATATGGTGTCTAGAAGTTGGTAGATTGATATAAAAATGGGACATACTTTAAGGATGCCACCAAATTACTGGCTTGAAGATAAAATGGTGTATAGGTGAAGTGCCTTTGTCATTGTATTCACAACGCAAATTAGTGAATGATATATGGTGCTATGGGGCCACAGGCAGAATGCATAATGTTATGGTTTAAAAGAGGTGAGATGTCCCCCAAAAGCTCATGTGTGAGACAATGTAAGAAGGTTTAGAGGTAAAATAATTGGGTTATGAGAGCCTTAGCCCAATCAGTGAGTTAATCCCCTGATAGGGTTAACAGAGTGGTAACTGAAGAGGTAGGGTGAGTAGGGTGTGGCTGGAGGAGGTGGGTCATTGAGGGCGTGCCATTGGGGTATATATTTTGTGAGCTTAGTCTCTGCTTCATGGTGGCCATGTCTGAAGGTGCTTCCCTCTGCCACACTCTTTCACCATGATGTTCTGCCTTATTTCAAGCCCCGAGGAATAGAGTTGGCAGTCTATGAACTAAGATCTCTGTAACCATGAGCCCTAAAATAAACTTTCCCTTCTCTAACTGTTCTTGTCAGGTCTTTTGGTCACAGTGGCAAACACACACACACAAAACAACAAAATATATATATATAAAAAAAACTAACTGAAACAGAAGTTGGCACCAAGAAGTGGAACCTTTGTGACTAACCTGACCATGTGGCTCAGAAGATTTTGGAGCTTTTTGAAATTTGTGGGAGGAATTTTGGAAAGTTTAGCAATGCAAACTGGAAAAACTTTAGAAGGTAGTAGGTGGACCTTAATGGGCATTTCTGGTGGGAGTTCAGAAGACCAGAATTCTAATAGGACTGTGCGTAGGCAAGACAGGGCTCATGAGGTTTCAGAGTAGGAGGACTCTATTAGTAATTGGATTTGAGACCGTTTGTGTTACACCCTGGCTGAGAACTTGTCTGCATTTTGCCCATGTTCTGAGACTTTCTGCAAGACTGATTTTAAAAGTGATGGTCTTCTTAACCTGGTGAAAGGGTTACAAGAAATTTCTAAGCAGCGTAGTATTCAAACTATGGCATGAATATTGCCAGCAGCTTTTAACCAAGTTTATGATAATATTCAGGAGCAGAAAGATTTGAAAAACTTGCACCGGAGGTGGGAGTAAAACGGGGCCTTGTTCAAGGCATTACCTTCACTAAAGAAATGCTAAAGAATTTGCCCAGAGACTATAAGAAAGATGGCTTAAGGGCATCACAGAAATTGATAAGACCTCATCCACTCAGGCTCAAGGGTGTAAAAATTCCTTTGAGAAGAGACCAGTGGGGCACCCTGCTTGCACAGGGTGGCCTAGGAAGTGGTTTCACTATGCTCAACTACCCAGACACTTAGAGTCCACTGCAGCCATGGTCCCTGGAGGCTTAGCTACTGCTCTAGATAGTGGAAGACATTGGTGTGAACCATGTGGTTTTGCCTCTGCAGGAACTCAGAACGCTAGAGTTAGGGCATCATGGAGGCTTCCACTAAGATTTTGAAGAAAGGCCTGGGCGATCAGGCAAAATGCTCCACGGTCAGAGTCCCTGCAGGCAGCCCCTGCGAGGGCCATGATGTGTGGAGATATGAGGAGGAAGCCAAAGTTGCAGGGGAGATCCCCAAGATTAAGAAATACCAGGAATTGATCAGAGACACGTCAACAGAGAGGCCATCTGGCCTGCAAACCACCAAAGCCATAGGGGCAGAGCTACATAAGCCCTTTGGAGAGAACATCAGGGTGCCATGTGCTCCAGATGTTGGATGTGGAGTTATACAATTTGTTTGCCCAGCTGGTTTTCTGTCTTGCTTTGGACTCATCCCTTCTTTCTATACTCCTATTTTTCCCTTGTGGAATGAAACTGGTTACTCTGTGCCTTTACATATTGAACATATATAACTTGCTTTTGATTTTTATAGGGGCTCACACTGAGAATTTTCCTCGAGTGTCATTGGAGTCTTTGGCCAATTTTGGAACTGTTGAAACTATGGGGACCCTTGGAAATAAATTAAATGTATTTCGCAGTGTGAGATGGTCATGAGCTTTTGGGGACCAGAGGCAGAATGTTATAGTTTAGATGTAAGGTGTTCCCCCAAAAGTTCATGTGTGAGACAATGAAGGTTTAGAATTGCAATAATTGGACTATGAGATCTTTTTATCCCAGTCAGTGAATTAATGCCCTGATAGGGATTAACAGAGTGGTAACTAGAGGCATATAGGGTGTGGCTGGAGGAGGTGGGTAATTGAGGGTGTGTCTTTGGGGGTATATATTTTATGAGCTGAGCTTGGTCTCTCTTCCTGCTTCATGGTAGCCATGTCCGAAGATGTTTCCTCTGCCACACTCTCCTGCCATGATGTTCTGCCTCGCCTCAATCTCTGAGGAATGGAGTTGAAAGTCTATGAACTAAAACCTTAGAAACTTTGAGCCCCTAAATAAACTTTTCCTCTCCAATTGTTGTCATGTCTTCTTTCACAGTAGTGAAAAACGTTGAATGAAACACGTGAGTATAGGAATCCCAAGGTAAAAATAGTCCTAACTATTACTTTTAAGGATGCACTTGGAATATCTGTACTTCCAATAATTTTAAGATCTTCAGGTCTAGAAATGTCAGATTCCAGTGGAAATTTTTCCAACAAGTAGCATAGCAAGAGTTCTATTACATTTTAAATTGAGACTGTTGTACAAATATTGCAGCCTTTTTGTGCCAGGAGAGCAGCAGATAAGGAAGGAGTCACTACTCTCTGAGGGAACATTGACCTGGATAATCACAAAGAAGGAAGGCTATGGTTGTTCAAAGAAAATAATGAAAAAAACATTTGGCTCCAAGATGATGCACTGGATATTTCTTCACAGTGCACTGTACATTTCTGAGAGCATATTGGCAAGGGTGGCAGAAATTACTTGTGGAGTGTATTAAATGTCACACAGCAAAATAGGGGAGTTATTGAGCCATTTAGAACACTGATGAATTTACTTTTGTCCAAATTAGTTATTTATCCTGTATTGATCAAACGGCTAACTATATAAGCAAATGGAGTGTACAACCCACACTAACCATATGTAATAATCTAGGTCTCATCAGGAAAAAGACATCACACTCAAATGAAGTGATTGAAAATTTTTGAGGAGATAATTTTCAAAAGCATAAAAAAAGAATCCATTAAGGGATGGTAGAGCATCTCTAAGCCAGTTACAATTGGAAATCACTTTTTGTGGCTAGGCCTGAAGGAATAAGGAGAAAGAGTGGTTATCAGAACACGAACAAACCTGTAGCTGAAGATGAGGCCTCACCTAGTAGGAATCCTGGTCATTGGTAGAAAAAAATGCAGTCACTGCTAATCTGGAGCCAAGAAGAGAAGACGTTGGAGAAGTACCTTCACATCCATTCTCTCCCCTTGCTTTCTGTTCTCCTACTGGTGCCACACATTGGTAAAATTATATCCAAAGCCAAAGGGCAAAGGATTGAGACAACATATTCCATAAAAGTCAGTCTCTCAGAAAAACAAAGGATTTGGCACATCATGCTTGCAGAAACTGAAATATAGACCAGAATACAAATTTCTTACTTTGCAATTCAGAATAATTCTCTCAAAGGCTGGATTGCTTGGAATTAAAATAAATAGGGCATCTTCTCCCAGTATATATAAAGAAAAATTATAATAGTTTCAGGGAATGTAAGAGCTTAATTATAACATCATGTTTTGTTTGTTTAAAACATCTATTCTTGTCATAGAAATATGACTGGAATTGGATCCAGGAACCGAAACATTTTTCATTTGCAAGATGCTTGGGTGGGTGATGCCAAAGTATTTTTGTGTGTGTGATCTTCCATTTCTGTACTTTCTCAACTGAGTAAACCTTTTTCTGATTAACACCATTTTCTCAGATACACATTCACTCATATCAAGTGGAGTCTTACCAGTCTGGATATATTCCTCTCTCCAAGATCAAATTAGAAACATTCATCTCTCCAACAAGAAATTCCTCTTATTTTTATACCTTTAATTCATTTTCATTCACTGATTCATGGTTGACTTCTCAGAAAATAATTATATTTCTTTTATTTTAATGTTAACTTGGGCAAAGAAAGCAGCATGTTTGCTTTATTTATTGGAGTTGAGTACCTCCCTGGTTCTGTCATTAACCTGACGAGTAATGCATGATTACAGGTCATGTCTCAGATTCTGTTTCTTCACTTGCGAAATCACACCTATAAACAGCTGGATGTCACAAACAAAAGGTGATTGTTCTCCACAATCATGACCATATCTCTCTAAAATTCCTCTGAAGTGAAGGACTGTATCATCCAGTCACCCACCAACTCAGGTCCCTGGATTATTTTGGACATGCAATTTTCATTTTTCTTCTCCCCCTGTATAATTGGATTCAACTCCTGTTTTATGCAATCTATCTCCTCACTGTCTTTCTTCATCAATAACTTGGGTGTCAAACTCAACCAATCTATTTTAATAATCTAACTGAATTTTTTCTACTTTGAGGATGATAATTTTTTTCTGCCCTATAGTATAAAAATGCAGATAGTCTGTTAAAAAGACTCTTTAAAATTTGTTCTAACTATACATGACAGTAGAATGAACTTTGACACATCGTACATAAATGAAGTACAACTTATTCTTCTGGATGTACATGATGTAGAATCACATTGGTCATACAGTCATATATGCACATAGGGTAAGGTCTGATCCATTCCACAATCCTTCCTGTCCCCATGCTCCCTCCCCTCCATTTACTTCCCTCTGCCTAATCCAAAGTACCTCTATTCTTCCCTAGCACCATTAGCATCTGCACATCAGAGAAAACATTCTGCCTTTGATTTTTGGGGGGGTTTGCTTATTTTGCTTAGCATGATATTCTCCAGCTCCATCCATTTACCGGCAAATGCCATCATTTCATTCTTCTTTAAGGCTGAGTAATATTCCATTGTGTATATATACCACATATTCTTTTTTCATTTTTTAAATTTTTACAGACTGCATTTTGATTCATTGTACACAAATGGGGTACAACTATTCATTAATATGGTTGCACATGATGCAGATTCACACCATTCATGTAATCATACATGTCCATAGGGTAACGATGTCTGTCTCATTCTGCCATCTTTCCTACCCCCCTTCTGTCCCCCCTCTCATTTCCCACTACATAATCCAAAGTTCCTCTATTTTTATCTTACCACCCTACCCCCATTATGTATCATTATCCACTTACCAGAGAAAACATTCAACTTTTGGTTTTCTAGGATTGGCATATTTCACTTAGCATGATATTCTCTAATTCCACCCATTTACCTGCAAATGCCATGATTTTATTTTTCTTTATGGCTGAATAATATTCCATTGTGTATATATACCACAGTTTCTTTATCCATTCATCTATTGAAGGGCATCTAGGTTGGTTCCACAATTTAGCTATTGTGAATTGAGCTGCTATAAACATTGATATGGCTGTGTTATTGTAGTGTGCTGATTTTAAGTTCTTTGGGTATAAACCAAGGAGTGGGATAACTGGGTCAAAGATGGGTCCATCCAAGTGTTCTGAGGAATCTCCATACTGCTTTCCAGGGTGACTGCACCAATTTGCAACTCTACCAGCAATGTACAAGTGTGGCTTAAGAACCTAGGAATTAGGCCAGAGACCCTGCAACAAACAGAAGAAAAAGTAGACCCGAATCTTCATCATGTGTTGGCTTAGGACTAGACTTCCTTAACAAGACTCCTAAAGCACAAGAAATGAAAGCAAGCATCAATAAATGGGGTGGATTCAATTAAGAAGCTTTTTCTCGGCAAAGGAAACAATCAATAATTCGAAAAGAGAACCTACAGAGTGGGGGAAAATCTTTTCCACACACACTTCAGATAGATCACTTATCTCCAAAATTTATAAAGAACTTACAAAACTTTACACCAAAATTACAAAGAACCCAATCAATAAATGGGCCAAGGAACTGGACAGGACATTTTACAGAAGAAGATATACAGGTGATTAGCAAATATATGAAAAAGTGTTCAACATCTCTAGTAATTAGAGAAATGCAAATTAAAACCACCCTAATATTTCATCTCATTCCAATTAGAATGGCTATTATCAAGAATAAAAGCAACAATAGGTGTTGGTGAAGATGTGGGGAAAAAGGCACACTTGTATGCCACATATTCTTTAAAAGACTCTTTGAGAGTAAATAAAACTGAAGGAAATCCAAGATGGCAGACCAGAGGGAGGTTGCATTCTTTTTTGTAGTTCTGTGACTTGGGATTCGGAGGAAAATCAGTTCTGTGTGAGGCAGTCCTCACTGCCCACCAATCCCCTGCTGTTTGCCCCAACCCCATTTGTCCGACATGATCACCTGCCGTTTGCCTGTTTATCACCCACCTTTTACATGCAGATGGCTCACTGACTGCACCATCCACCTGATGTTTGCCCATTTGCCTGCCTTTCTCCAGCCCTCCACCACCCTTTTCCCTGCCCATCACCTACCACCCGACGTCTACCTGCTGATAGTCTGCCATTTGCCTGCAGACTGCCCACAGACTGTCCACAAAGCACCCGCCGCCTGATGCCAGCTGGTGTCTAGAAGTCCATTATCAGGGTGCCCAGAAGTTTAGTTACATGTGGCTGCCACCATGGTGGGACACTGGCTAGGGCCTGGGAGTCCAGGGCCAGAGGCCTGCAAGTTTGCCACCATCACTGTCACCATCTTGGTGTATGGCAATCTCGGTCTGGGGACACTGGTCAGATCCTGGAGATCTATTGCTAGGGTACCTGCAGGTCTGGTACTACCTGAGGTCTTCCTGCTAGATGTGCTAGTGGCTGTCATTTGGCATCCTCTTTGCAGGATTGCTCCTTTGTGTGAGCACATCCCTGGTGGTCTCTTTGCAAGTTGGAATGGCATTGAGATCTTGGGATTACAGCAAGGCAGAGCCTGGAGAATCTAAAGCCCAGATCCATCAGATTGCAGCTGGGTCTGCATGGGCCAGTCTGGGTCTGGCAAGCCTGTGGAAAGCTGGAGACTGGAGGCAATTCCCTGGGGGGAGCACAAGTTGGAGAAACTGGAGAAAACCAGGCTCTGTCCAGCAAAGTGAGTCCTGAAGTGCATGGGGACAGAAGAGGCTGGCTACAGTAGGTAGGAAGACTGGAAGAGGGTATGAGGGCATCTTGGTATCAGTATGCCCAGTCAACTGGTCCAGCACCCACCAGACTGGAGCTACCATCATACTTCAGACAACCCCACATATTGGTGGAGAAGTGGAGCTGAGAAAATTTTTCAAAGCCAACAGAAGCAATTGCTCAATTTTCTATTGAGACTTTCCTTTTTTCCCCCTCTCTACCATCTCTACCATCTTTGAATCCAAATATTTTTATGCATCAATTTATTGAGGAATGGAATATCTAAATAGTATACTAGAGTTTTGTTGTGTATTCTATTTTTACTTTAAAAGAAACTGTATATATTTTTTCTGTCATTTATCTGTTTCCCTGGATTCTCTTTCTCCCTTCTCTCAGGCTAACAGTCAACCTCTATTAATTTCTCCCTCACTCTTACTCTATCTTCTCTCCTTCTCCCTCATAAACTTCAATCATACACTACTTCTGTTCCCTCTTTGTCCATCACTTGAAATGGTAAATCCTTTAAGCAAACTTAATGTTTATATTTTAGACAATAATGTGGCACATCATTTCTGTTTATTGTGACAAAACTGTAGATGCCTTAATAGGAAATTTTTGGTTGAAGGTTGTATGCTGTTTACATTGGGTGCTGTTAATATGGGTCTCCCCATTAAAGGTGAGGTACTGGAAACCTTCAGGGACACTATAAGACAACAGAGTAGAAATTATAACTACCTCAGATCCATACCACTACATGGAAAGTCACACAAACAACATGAAAAAAGCAAGGGAACAAAAAAGTCTCAAACAAATCAAAATGTTCCAACAACAGAATCCATAGACAACACAGTGGAAGAAATGTCAGAGAGGGAGTTTAGAAGGCACATAGTTAGGATTTTCAAAATAAAGGATAGTGAAGGATCACTTCAATAAAGAGGCAGAGATTACAAAAAGGAATCAAGCAGAAATCCTCAAAATGAAGTAAACAATAAACCAAATTAAAAATTCAATGCAAAGTATTACCACCAAACTAGACCTTGGAAGACAGAACCTCAGGCAATGAAGAAAAAATATATACTCTTGAAAATAGTCAACCATACATAGATAGTAAGAAGCCATGAACAGAATGTCTAAGAAATATGGGATAACATGAAAAGACCAAATTTAATATTTATCCAAATAGACAATGGTGTGGCAATACAAACCAAAGGAATGCACAATCTTTTCAATGACACAATATCAGAAAATTTCCAAAATCTAAAGAATGTAATGGAAAATCAACTACAAGAGGCTTTACAGGATCCCAAATGTACAAAATTACAGCAGATCCAAGTCAAGGCACATTATAATGAGAATGACTAACATACAGAGTAAGGATAGAATTTAAAAGTCAGTGAGAGAAAAAAATCAAATTACATACAGGGGGAAGTCAATTCAGATCTCAGCTTACTTCTCAATCCAGACTCAATGCCAGGATGTCCTCGAATAACATATATCAAGCTCCTGAAGAAAATGGATGCCTACTGAGAATTTTATATCCAGTAAAACTAAGCTTCATATTTGAAGATGAAATAGACACTTTCCAGGATAAACAAAAGTTAAAAGAATTCACAACTCAAAAGCCTACACCTACAGAATGTTCTCAGCAAAATATTCCATGAAGAGGAATTGAAAAAAAATGAAAAGCAGCAAAGGGAAGAACTACACTAAAGGAAAAGACAATCAAAGGAGAAAAGAAATCAAGTTAAAAACCAAAATAAACAAAATGATCATGAACACAAATCATATCTCAGTAATAACCCTGAATGTTAATAGTATGAACTCATCAATCAAAAGATATAGACTGGCAGATTGGATTTTAAAAAAGAAGACATAATAACATGCTGTCTTCAAGAGACTCACCTCCAAGGAAAAGATATCCATAGACTGAAAGTTGGGAAAAAATGTATCACTCACATGGACAGCATAAATAAGCAGGGATTTCCATCCTCATATCAAATGAAGTGGACTTCAAGCCAAAGTTAGTAAGAAGGGGTAAAAAAGGACATTTTGTACTGTTTAGGGGAATCATACATCAACAAGACATAATAATGGTAAATATATATGCCTCAAACAATGGAGCATCTGTGTACATCAAACAAACCCTTCTCAATTTCAAGAATCAAATAGATCACAACACAATAATACTGGGTGACTTTAATACACATCTCTCACCACTGGATAGATCTTCCAAACAAAAACTAAACAAAGAAACAATAGAACTAAATAATACATCAATAATTTAGGCTTAATGGACATATATAGAATATTTTATCCATCATTGAGTGAATACACTTTCTTCTCAGCAGCACATGGACCCTAAAATAGACAATATGTTATGCCACAAAACAACTCTTAGCAAATACAAAAAGATAGAAATACTGCTCTGCACTCTATCAGAACAAAACAGAATGAAACTAGAAATCAATAATAAAATAAAAAATAGAAGCTACTCCAACAGCTGTAGTCTAAATAACATGCTAATGAATGATGAATGGATAGCAAAAGAAACGTGGGAGAAAATAAAAAAACACCAATACAACACATCAAAATCTCTGGGACACTATGAAGACAGTGCTAAGAGGAAAGTTCATTGCATTGAGTTCATTCATTAAAAGGAAAAAAGTCAACAAATAAATGACCTAACATTACATCTCAAAGCCTTAGAAAAAGAACCAATCAACACCAAAAACAGAGCTGAAATCAATGAAATTGAAACAAAAGAAAAAATTAAAAAATTGGCAAAATGAAAAGTTGGTTCCTTGAAATAATAAATAAAATTGATAAACCCTTAGTTACACTAATGAAGAGAAAGAGAGAAAACTCAAATTACTAAAATTGATGATGAAAAAGGAAATATCATGATGGACACTACTGAAATACAGAAGATAGTTAGAAACTCTTTTGAAAATTTATACTCCAATAAAATAGAGAATTTTCAAGACATCAACAAATTTCCAGAGACATATGATCTACCCAAACTGAATCAGAAGGGTATACACAATTTAAACA